>JABUQX010066064.1:42500-47500 GCA_015478945.1 Trachelipus rathkii | reverse complement strand
TTAGGAAAACTTATAACTCTACTATCAATGGGAAAATGCACCACTCCATAATGCCATAATGAATAATGATGATAAATATGATGAATGAATAATGATAAAAACACACACACACACACACATATATATATTATATATTATATATATATATATATATATATATATATATATATATTATAAAAAATTTTTATAAAAAATATATATATATATTTATTTATATATAAATACAAAATATATATTATATAATATAATAAAATATATGTATATATATTTATATATATTATATATATATATATATATATATATATAGAATATATTTATATATATATATATATATATATATATATATATATATATATATATATATATATATATATATATATATATATATATATATATATATATATATATATATATAATATCAGAAGGTGTTATAAAACCGAAAAGTTTAAATGAAACAATTTATTTTATTACAGACAGAATACTAACATTAATAAAGGAAATAACATTATGTACATATACAAGTAAAATAAATAATCATTAAACAATCCAATTACATCTAGTGTATTCTTTTTTTTATTCGTCCTGGTGTTGAGCGTAGCGAGTCTCTGCTTATAATATTACCCAAATCAGCCAATCTTTGTTTATTCTGTATTAAAGTTATAGGGAAATTTATAACCTGAAATTCATGCTTGATACTGGTCCAACCTGATACTTGGTCCTTCTTCCAATCACGAGAGAGACCTGTTATCAGATCTACAATATTTGATCCGTCGACTATTTCTCCACCGACAATGATTTGACCTAAATCGTTCTATGATAACTTATCTTTTAAAATATTATACAAAGCTAAACCTGATTTGCGCCGTCTATTTTGTAAGCTTTTTTTCCAGAATATTTTTAAAACTGTTGTTTTCCCCTTTCACCTCGTCCTTAACCTCAGATATTAGATTTAAAGTATCTACGATCGACTTACTTATTAAAGCAAGTTGGTGCAATTCTTTTAGGTCTATTAATTTTTTTATGGCTTCTTCATAGAAGACACATTTTTCATGAATGTTGATATCAGAGTTTAATATTCGACACAATTCTTTCTCCCGTAATTGTTTACTTTTCAACTTTAGGATCATATAAACTATGATGCTGGTGTTGTTGATATGGCCGATCATCATTCTGAGGTAGAGGACTATGCTGATATAATTGATGATGATGTGAATATTGTATATACTGCTGTGGATGTTATTGGTGCTGTAACTGATAAGGCTGCAGCTGTTGAGATGGCTGTAGCTGTTGAGACTGAAGAAGCTGTTGGAGATTTTGTTCGGGTGATGATTATATTTCATTTTCTCATTTTCGTTATTAATATTGTTCGGCTATCTACTTAGTTATCAATGGAGCAATGACTGAAAGAGGTAAAGGTAGGAATACAGCCTCCTCTTTCTGCAGTAATTTCTTTTTTAGTTTTTAGATTTTATTTATACGGGAAAGTTTTTTAATGTTTCTATTGACGTAGCTTTACCTTCTGAGGTCTGTTTTTTAAAGGAACATTCTTTTATAAGATTTAGAGCAGATTTTCACATACACATTGGATAAAATTTCTAAGCTTCTGAACAGATTAGTTTAACGTTTTATCCAGCATTTTCAGATTTTAAATTTTTTTTATTAAGAGGTAAATACTTTGACAACCAAAGAACTCATTATTAGGTATGTTACAGTTTCTATTTCCGTTAGCTAAAATATTAGTAACGGAGCTGAACTTGTACGTGAATTTTAGAATGAGTTCGCACACTAAATAGTCATGTGCATAGATGTGACTTCTGTAATAACTTCAAAGAGATCTTTTATTTCATAGGAAACATCTAAGTAGCTAACACAGATGAGTTGACTAGAGTGAGTGTGTGTGTCGAACAATAACAGATAGTTGTATGTTTTAAAGACAATCTCTCATGAATACCAGTATTCTGAGAGAGAACTCTCTCTCGCGCTCACAACAAATTTGAAAATATTTAAATGCTGCGAGCAAATAGTGAACGTTTCACAGCTTTATCTTGCATTCAATTTCAGCACATCATCTATCACACTCGAATTTTAATGTCCTGTACATTTTAGATTGACTTGATTTCACTATTTTAAACATTCCTTGTTCGAAAATCCCAATCGTTTTTTTAAAATATTTAATAGCATAGATTTTCCGGCACAGTTGTAGGACCTGTAAACAAGGCATTAGCTGGATTATGGAGATCTAAATGTAGGCACATACATGCCTACCTCATCAAATGTTTGAACATTAACGTATTTTAATTACAATATATATATATATATATAATATATATATTATAAGTATAGATATATATATATATATAATATATATATATATATATATATATATAGTATATATATATATTATATATATAATACACTCACATATATATAAATATATATAATTATATAATATATATATATATATTATATATACTATATATATATAATATTATAATATAGTATACTATATATATATATAGAAATATTTATATATTTTATATATGATAATATATATATATATATATATATAGTATTTATATAAATATATATATATATATAATATATATATATTATATATATAATAATTATATTATATATATTATATTATATATAAATATATATAAATATTATTATATATATATATATATATACTATATAATTATAATATATATTAATATATATTATATATATATATATATATATATTAATATATATATATGTATATATTATATATATTATATTATATATATATTATATATATATTATATAATATATATAATTATAATATATATATTATATATATATATATAATTTTAATATATATATAATTATATAACGTATATAGTATATATATAGTCACGAATAATATAGTATATATATATATATATATAAAGTATATAAATATATATTATATATTCACTAATATATAAATATATATATAATATATATATATATAGTATATTATTGTATATATATATATATATATATATATATATATATATAATATATATATATATATATATATAATATATATACTTATATATATATTATATATATTATATATATACATTAATATATTTATATACATATATATATATATGAGTTATATATATATATATATATATATATACTATATATATAATATATATATTAATATATATATATATATATTGTATAATATTATATATATATATAGTATTATTATTAAACATGATATATATATATATATACTATATATATATATATATATATATATATATATATATATATATATATATATATATATATATATATATATATATATATATTTATATATCTATTATATATATATACTATATTATGAGTATATATATAGTAAATATATATATATATATATAGTATATAGTATATATATATATATATATATGTCTGTTTATTCACCTATCATCATCAGTAGCCCTTGAAGACCGTCTTTACGCCATGACATACATTACGAAACTAAAATATCATGGACTTTGCATATCTGTCTCTTATCAAATGTTTATTTTTCAGCCCTTTCTCTGGACTGGCCGTAATGCACCTATCAGCTCTTCACAATGAAATTATTCATTATATTGTGACGGATAGGATGGGAAAGAGATCAGGTGTGAGTGAATAGTTATAAAATATAGTGAGAAAATAGAATGCCTGCTTCTGGCATGTATAATTTAAATGTAATGATCACCTTGAAAATTACAATGTTCTATAAACAATGAAGTTATTTTCACAAAATATGTGTTCAAATATGACTTAAAGCAGTAAAGCAAGAACGCATGGCCGGATGGGAGAGGCGAATCAGACTGGGACGTTTGCACTACTGCTTTGTTGATTTACTGCCTTAGGGTCAACAAAGAACATGTTCTTACTAAAAAATGAAGATTTTTTTAATTAAAATATAACATGTTTAAAAATTTTTAATAATGAAACAGATTTTCTATAAATAAATAAAAATGTTTCAGTTTAAAATAAAATGTCATACTCAACGTTTAGAAACGGGTTATATGAAAATAAATTAAAAAAATAGGAGTAAACACTTTGTTAAAAGTATAAGAGCTAAGCTTAGAAAAACGTCACAGCTAGAATATTTACTTGTTCAAGTCAATATTGCGTATGCGGGAGCACGCGTCGGTTTCGCCCGTTGGCTCTTCACGGTTCCCGTTAAATAAAATAATAATGATAATAAAAAATCAAAAGGACTGACTATGGTGACTACCACTACAACTAAAACTATTAAACTGCTACCAATGTTAGAAGAATAAGAACGTATTCGATCTCAGCAGCCATCGTTGTACAGAATTTGATATAATAAACATTAGGCAAGTTTTAAGCAATTTTTTATTCAAGCATTGCACTAGTTCTGTTCATCAAATTCTCTAGCTCCATTCAGCTTCCACTCAGGAGTCGGTCCGACTACTCCTCAGACTCCGGCTCCTTCATCTGCTATGAAGTCTGTACTTTATTTCCTCTTTTTTCTTCTGCGATCCCATTTTGGGGCTCTCAGACATTCCTTAGGATGATGAAACCCTCAAATTCAGAATCTAGGGGTCCGTAAATATAGGGGTAGACATCTTACTTGGTTTTTTATATATTTGCAACCAGAATTCAACTCTGCCACTGGCAACGGCTCCGGTGCAATGCACCTCATTATGCAGCTTCTCCTTCTCTATGTCTTGTTCTTATTCCTTTTTCATCCTTCCTCCGGCTTCTTCTCTTACGCATTCGATATGTCTCTAAATTATTTCTTATTCTAGGTACGTAACCCTATTCTGAGGGTCCTTAAACATCCTTGAAGGTGTTGAAATCCTTAAAATCAAGTTCTATGAATTTGTTAACCTAGAGAAAGGCACCTTACTTGGCTACAGTACTTTGTATACAGATTTCGTGATTTGGCTAAAACAACCGTGCCGGACCCGCACCGTGATCTGCAACATGAGTCAGCCCAG
>JABUQX010066064.1:25000-27500 GCA_015478945.1 Trachelipus rathkii | reverse complement strand
CCTGTAGCTATTTCCCCGTCTGTGATATACACATGTATGTAAAGGCAACTATAGCTCTTCGAGGTTACCATTAAGCGATGCTTTAGCACCCATATTGCGATTTATATTTAATTTATAGCATTTTTTCTGAAAACATTAGCCACAAATAAAACCAGGAACTGAAAAAAAACTTGAATTTGGACAAATTTCAAACGCACAACATAGCTCCAACGACGGCTTACAAGTCACTAATGTTACGAATCCGTATTGAAGTTCTCATATGATATCAAATAGAACAGTTAGCTAGACTGTCGTTAGAGAGAATATATACAGATATGCAAGAACTTGAAATTTATACTTAATAAATATAATTTTCGAAAGATGAAATAGGATATTTCGCGGGCACTATATTACTTAGTATATATATAATATATAGATATATATATATATATATATATTACAGTTTACATACATTCTTGTATAATAAATAGAAAATATTAAAAAAAAAATATGATATATATAGTATATATATAATATATATAATATATATATATATATATATTATATATATATATATATATATATATACATATGGGTGTTGTGAAAGAGTGCACGAAATCTCTAGATGTACAAGGTGACTGTATTTAATGCATTTATGATAAATGACCACATGTAGGTTATAAAAAATAAAAGATAAAGTCTTGATCTTTCTGAAGGGCTGCAAATTAGAGAACACTTATGAAAGATCCGTTTCACTAGCTCTTGAAATGATATTTGATGATGCATAAATTTCTTTCATGGCAGATGTTGAAATTTCCTTAGAAATAAAAATGAAAAAAATTACAAAACTCTGGAACATTGTTACTATTTTATAAAACACTAGTTAAATTTTATATTCTCTTTACAATTATAAATGAAAAATCGAGTTTTCTATTTTATTATTTGTCTTATGAATATGCAATTTATAATGGGTGTATAATATTAAGAGTGATACGTAATTCCTAATTAAATCATATGTTTATATACCCAATCGGTTTGCTGCTGCTCAAGAGAAAAATCATATTTCTGCAATTTTTTACTGTTTTTCTGTGAATAGCGAAAAATTTGGACATAATTTGCAAACCCTAGTATGGTTTATGGATATAGCACAACAAAAGACATAAGCAAGTTTGATGCATGTCAGCAAAATTTGTGTTGAACTGTGCAATTGTACTAAGCAATATGATAACACTCCCACTTCCCTTCTCACAAACCAAAAAAACTAAGCAATATGATAACACTCCCACTTCCCTTCTCACAAACTGCAAAATAAAATTACTCTGTTTTCCAAAGTCCTCAAGGGATCTTTTATTCAAACAAAGTGACATGAAGAAAGGAAAATTGTATATATTTTCTTATTATGTATGTTTGATAATCTATATCAACCATTTTTCTCTTACAAGTAAGTTATCCATGTTATATTATTTGTCTTTTACTGGGGGAGAAATTTAAAAAGTAAATTACTTTTTCTTGTTTCAGTTTACGCACACAAACAAATATATATAGGTATATATATATATATATATATATATATATATATATATATATATATATATATATATATATATATATATATATATATAAATATAATATAGTATATATATATATATATATATATACCGTATATGTACCAGTATATATATATATATATATATATATATATATATATATATATATATATACACAAATATAATATATATATAATATATATATTATATATATATAATATATATATATATATATATATATATTATATATATAATATATATATATATCACTGCAAAAATTAAGCTTTATAAATCTTTCAATTGAGAGGAGATAGAAAGGCTTATTTCAATTTCTTGCTTGCTTTTTTTCTTTATTTCTTAGAGCAACAGGATACAAGCATTTGAAATCTGGCAGATATTATAGAGGATTTAGAGATGTTTTGTTCTGTCATTACATTTAACATAAAATGCAGTTCTAAAAAAGCTTTTCATCAGCTTCATATGCCACCTAATTGCCTTATTAAAATAAATTTGAAAGACATCGCTTCAATTCTATATTCTCTCTCTCTCTCTCTCTCTCTCTCTCTCTCTCTCTCTCTCCTCTCTCTCTCTCTCTCTCTCTCTCTCTCCTCTCTCTCTCTCTCCTCTCTTTCTCTCTATCGCTCTCTCTCATACACACATAGACATACAAGTATCACACATACACATAAACACACATATTAGTATCCGTAGTAAGAGGACCGACTTCGGCAGCCAAATCGACAGCAGGAAAATGCATATGCAACATTTGCAACATTTGATTTTTGACGCTAGAGGAGTCAAATTAAGCGTTTGGGAGGGCGACGACACGTTTCCAAGAACGGAAGGACCGTTTTCAAGCGCTACAACGCGTTTTCGATGATGACAAGGGTGCTATCGATAGCGACGAAGCATTTTCGAGGTTTGGATGCGCGTTTTCAAAGGTTTTTTACGTAAACTCGGAGGCTTAACCCGGC
>JABUQX010066064.1:10000-15000 GCA_015478945.1 Trachelipus rathkii | reverse complement strand
TCCTTTTTACTTTTGTTTTAAATCTTGTCTGTTGAGTGGTGGATTAAGCTGTTCTAGCTCCATATTCATATTTTCCAAATAATATCATCACTTAGTTTACAGTCATTGCCTTCTAACTTGGTTGATCTTTGTGGCCCCACACATACAATGGTTTTATTATAATCTTTTTGAAATGTATGGCATCCAGTGGGTAGAAAATGAAATCCTCAAGAGCTCGAAACAAGAATCATGTTTTAAACATGTTAAATTTACAAATATATATATATATATATATATTAGGGGTGTACCGGAACTGAAATTTTCAGTTCCGGCCGGAACCGGAATTAGCCGGAATCACAGAATTCCGAGCCGGAACCGGAATTTCTTGTGAACTTTCCTTTAACTATATAAAAATGTAAAAAAAAAATATTTTTAATAATTTTCAACATAAAATCTTATATTTAGTACAACGCCACTTCATGAACATATGGAAAATCATCATTGAAGAGAATATCTGGAAGTCAAAAAATTTTAATAGTAAAAGGAAGTCTTGTATTTTCTAGTTTAGGAAACCACAAAACAATGTATCAAACTTTCTAGAATAATGAGGAGAGTTTCTCCCCAAAAAAGATTTGGCATATCAATGACCCCAAATCACAGAAAATAATGAATTTTATCGCAATGAGTAACCGGTCATTCACAGTCACAGAAGAGAAGGGATTCATAGAACTTATTGCCCATCTTCAACCAAAATATCTTATTCCTAGTAGAAAATATTTTGTAGAGAAAATGTTACCAACTTCAAACAGGAAATTGAGATCAGCAGTATTCGAGAAGTTATCTAAGGCTGATCAGATATAATTTACTACAGATATATAGAGAGCTAAATAATTCAAACGACTCATTTATTTCTTTAACTGAACTCTGGCTTACCAGCGAGTTTGAAAAAATGGACTGTGTACTCCATTGAAAGTATTTCCCAGGTTCTCATTCTGGAATTAAAATCATTATGAGTTTTGAAATTACGATGAATAATTGGGAAATTCCTCCTAACATAATCCATTTGATCCTTCGAGATGGAGCATATATAACATGAAACTTGGAACTGATTTAGCAGGATACACAAGTTTTTCTTGTTTTATTCATAAACTTCAAAAATTTATTAAAGATGCCTTATTTTCTCAAAGAACAGTGTGATTTAATTAAGAAATGTAGGAATATTTGTACACATTTCAATCATTCCAGTTTTTGAGCTGTAATTAACTTAAAAGAATACAAAGAGACTTGGATCCATATCTTGCCCACTTATGCCAATTCAAGATGTTAATACAAGGTGGAATAGCACATATTTGATTGTAGAAAGATTGAATGTTTGAAAAGACCTCTGCAAGTTTATATTATAAAACAATCCATCATTTAAAGCTTTGACTGCTAATAAAAGGCAAATACTTGAAAAAAATTCTAAGAGTTTACAACCATTTCTCATGGTTACGGAAACTATAAATAAGGCAAAATCAATTATATCATCAATTATTCTACATATTTGAGCTCTCCAGCCTATCTCTCAAACTCTGAGGATGACAGCAGAGAATAAAGAGAGCTGAAGAAGGCATTAGAGCTTAGATTTATGAATAAAAAGGAAGAGAAAGGATCAATCAATAGGCATATATCAAAACAAGATAGTGTTTTAATACTATAGTAGACCCAAGATACTAACTGACTTTATTTTCTAATGAAATAAGAGAATTGAGTAGAAAATGGATGCTTGAAGAAATATGCAAATAATTGAAGGTAGAAAGTGATAATAGTAGCAGTACAGAAGAAGGTTCAGGCGATGAGCCATTTTCAGAAACGAGCATTATCTACAATAAACTAAGATTTGCCAAGTACCTCAAAATCATCAGGAACATTAAGAAAAATTACTGCAAAGTAGTGTAAAAAGGAAAAAAAGAAAAATCAGTGGCTCTTCAAAAGGTGAAATTCTTAAAGAAATGGAAATTTTTTTTACCAGAAAAATCAATTTCTAATCTGAGAAAAGAAGAATTCCTTAATTGGAGGAAAGTGAACAAAGCTAAATTCCCAAATATAGCAGTACTAGCCCAAACATTACTCTCCTTTCCAGTCTCCTTCCATATATTCAGAGAAATTTTTTACATTTTCAAAAGCAGGAAATATTTTTGGGGAAAACGTTTAAAAAAATATTGCCCCATACCTGATGAACAGTTACTCTTTTTTTATCACCACAATTCAGCTTCAATATTTTCAAAGTGTTTAAGGAAAGTTAATTAAGGAAAGTAATTCCGGTTCCGGCCGGAATTTTGAAAAATTCCGGCCGGAACCGGAACCGGAAAAAAATGTCAAATTCCGGCCGGAATTCCGGCCGGACCGGAATTCCGGTACACCTCTAATATATATATATATATATATATATATATATATATATATATATATATATATATATATATATATATATATATATATATATATATATATAATATATAACTATATATAACCTCATATACTCTCTTTCTTATATATATATATATATATATTATCATTCTCACAATAATATAAAATCAGCAGAAATTTTTTATTGCCTTTCAGTTACTCTTCGATTGAAAAATTGAGAAAACCATATCAAAATGCTAAATAAATATATTTTTAAAATATTTTATGCATGGTTTTTTATGGTTTAAACCATTGGTTTTTTATGTGGTTTAATATTTTAAAAAAATAGTTTAAAAAAAATATTTTAAACCATCCACCCTATATATATATATATATATATATATATATATATATATAACAACCATATCATTATTATTATAATAATATATATATATATATATATATATATATATTTATATAATAATAACAAATAAATAGCAATATACTCTATATACTTTATATATATAACAATAGCCTTAATAATATATATATATATATATATATATATAATAATAACTTATATATATATAATAATAACACATATATATATATATATATATATATACATATATAAATATATATATATATAATAATATAGCACCAACAACAACCTTAATAATATAACCAGCCTTAACATAATATATATATATATATATGCTATGCTATATATATATATATATGTATATGTATAACCATATATATACATAACCAACTTATAATAATATATATATATATATTATATATATATATATATATATAATATATATATATATATAATATGCTTTGCTCAGCATATATATACTCTCATCTTTATATGCTATATATATATCCCCGAATCCAAGTGAATTGAAATAAGGCTTTGGACCTAAATTGAAATTTCAGCATTTCAAATGAAGAAAGAGAATAATATATATATATATATATATATATATATATATATATATATATATATATATATATATATATATATATATATATAAACTCTGGAGTGTGCAGCAGGGTGTAGGGACCCAGACTGTTTTGCATCATAAACAGGATTCGTTTGGAATTCAAATACTTTTTACTTATTTGTTTTTAATACTTTGCCGTTTATAACTAATGGAGAAGTTATTCATTCCACTTTAGCTTGAAAACAAGATATTAGAAATTGATGACGAGAGATTGGATAGAAATTCACAGATGTTTGCCATTTGTGTTTAATATAATGGAATTATTTAATATTATTAAGCTTACTGACGTAATATATATATATATATATATATATATATATATATATATATACTATATATATATATATATATATATATATAGTAACTATATATATATATATATATATATATATATATATATACCTATTTACTTGAAAAAACTATACATACATATATATATATATGCTATATATGTATCTCTTTATCTTATATATATATATATATATATATATATATATATATATGTAATAATATATATATATATATGTATCTTCTTTCAACAAATCTCAATAATATGTATATATGTAATATATATATATACTTAATAATATAATATATATATATAATAATATATATGTATGTAATAATAATAATAATATATATCTGTATAATAATATATATGCATAGTAATGTAATAAAAGCATTAGTAATGTAATAATAATAATATGTAACAATAATAACATATATATAATAATAATAATATATTAATATATATATATATATATATATATATATATATAATAATATATATAATAATAATAGTAATATGTATATATATGTATAATAATAATACTAATAATATATATATATGTATATAGTCAACCAATAATAATAATAATATATAATATGTATATGTATATATATAATATGTGTTTGTTTGTTTGTTTGTTTCTTTTTTCTTCGCCACTGATCCTAGATTAAGGGTGAGGTTCGAAACGTACACCTGAAACAGGATAGCTAAGTAGAAGAACGTGGCCTAAGTCGAAAGAAAAGTCCTCATACCGTCCCTTCATACCGTTAAGTAAGAGCCTCTTGCAATTAAAAATCCACCCAGGGTTTAACAACACCGCGATAAACCCCCACTGTGTTATCTCGTCAATATAAGGCTTCATCCCTAGGTCAGGCCTAGAACCACGCCCCTCACAAAACACTGCTATTTATTTCTTTAATATATCTTTCTTCTCCCCTCTGCCAAACCTGCCTAAATTCTTTTCCGTCAGACACTCCTTCACTGACTCACTCCACCTTTTCTTCGGTCTCGTAGCCTGGCTATTTTATGCATACTTTCCACTATTTAATCAACTAACTATCTTTCATACTTTCTATATGACCAAACTATCTTGATGCACTCATTTATTCTCTCATTCAAGCCATTCTTCAGACCACACAACTCCCTAATGCGTTCATTCCTCATTTTATCAATTTTTCTCACCAAACGCGACCCTAAGATTGTCCATTTGAACAACTCTACTTCAGATCTATACCTCTTATTCTACGCCATAGTTTCACTACTATACATTAACACCGGTAACAACATACCCTCGTGTAGAACACTAGAGCACTAAAAACTTAGTCTCTTTGCAT
>JABUQX010066063.1:30000-47500 GCA_015478945.1 Trachelipus rathkii | reverse complement strand
TTCTCTACGTAACCTAACTTAACCTAACCTAACCCAACTTAGGCTGACTTAGCCTAACCTAACCTAACCTAACCTAACCTAACCTAACCTAACCAAACCTAACCTAACCTAACCTAACCTAACCAACCTAACCCTAACCTAACCTCTAACCAACCTACTAACCTAGCCTATCATAACCTAACCTAACCTAACTTAACCTAACAACCTGACTTAACCTATCATAACCTAACCTAATCTAATTTAACCTAAATTAATCTAACCTATCATAACCTAACCTAACCTAACCTAGCGTAACCTAACAACCTAAAATAACCTAACCTATCCTAACGCCTGCGGCCGGCGTACAGGAATTTTTTTTATATCGTGCGACCATTGATAGTACCATAAGAAACGATCAAAATCTTGGGATTTTTAAAGTAACCATAAAAAGAATTTCAAAGTAAGTAAAAATGAAATATATATATATATATTATATATATAATATATATATATATAAAATAATAATATAGAATATATATATATAATATATATATATATATATATAGATATATTATATATATATATATAAATATATATAAATTATTATTAACTAGAATACCAGAGATTTATATACAAGGCTTGAAACGTTAGAAAACGTTCCTTGGTGTTTACAAATATGCCAAAGCACGTTTATAAACTTTTTTTGACGTTTGGGAAACGAATTAGTTGATCATTACAAGTTCTACACAAAAGATTCACTATTTTTTTTTACTCATTCCGTGTTCTGTTAGGTATACTATGTAATATGATATAATATATATAATATATATAATATATATATATATATCTATAGAATTATATTTATATATATATATATAATATATATATTATATATATATATATATAATAATAAATATATATATATATATATGAATTATAGATTATATATATAATAATATACTGTTTCAACATAATTAATTCAAATTATTTTTTTTTCTACTCACATAATATTATAATACGGAAGAGAAATAACCTGAAATAAGAAGAAGAAGAAGAGAAAGAAGAGGAAGAAGAAGAAGAAGAAGAAAAGAAGAAGAAGAAGAAGAAGAAGAAGAAGAAGAAGAAGAAGAAGAAGAAGAAGAAGAAGAAATATAATTTTATATTTAAAGATGGAGAAGAAATATAGGCTTACTCAAGTGGTGGTGATAAATGGAGTGGACTTGACTTATATAATAATTAATTAAAGATTTGTGAGATTAAATTTCTTTTGTGTTAAGTGAAAGTGCTCGCATCCCCGTATACAATTGCTAACTAATTTAATGTGTTTAATGTGCCTATTCGTAAATCGTTATTTTACGTGAAAGATGAAGTACTTTCAATCATAATAGTAAATTTGCTTTTCTTTTCCTATTTTTTGAAAACCTTATGTGTTTTGCCTCACTTATCTGCATGTGTTGAGATAAATTTCTTGAAGGTGAACTGTATAAAAACATAAATAACAAATACGTTAAAAGTTGAAACTGTTAAAGATAGGTTTTTGGTGAAACAGTGCTTAACAAGAAATAATACATCGTGTGTTACTTGGAAATCAACAAAGACACTCATAAGTGGTCTTGAAGGTGGCACTGTTTGTTTATAAAAGATACGAACATAGAATTAAAACGCAAAAGGAAAATGACCTTCTTCACCTTTTTGCAGACGTGATTAAATATTGGGAAGTTCATGTTTCTTTAACATATTTTGGGTTTTTACTATCTTGGGGTTTTTGCCTTATCTTTGGGATTTATCATGATCAATTCTTGGAAAACTCTAAAAATCTTACTGAGACCATTGCGCAGTCACAATAATAATAATAATAATAATAATAATAATAATAATAATAATAATAATATAATATAATTAATAATAATAAAATAATAAAGATAATTAATAAATAATAATATAATAAAATATTTATAATATAAAAAATAATATAATAATATAATAATAATATATAATAAATAAAATAATAATAATAATAATAATAATAATAATAAATAATAATAATAATAATAATAATAATAATAATAATATAATAATAATAAAAATAATAATAATAATAATAATAATAATAATAATAATAATAATAATAATAATAAATAATAATATAATAATAATTATGATAATAATAATAATAATAATAATAATTGTTAATTATAATATTAAGAGTAATAATAATAATAATAATACTAATAACAAATATGCTATATATAAAAAAAAAAGAATAATAGAATTAAAAAATAAATATAATCAATGAGTTAATTAATAAAATTAACAAAATAATAATAATAATATAATAATATAATCATTATAATAATAATAATAATAATAATAATAATCGAATATTATAAATAATAATAATAACCAATAATAATAAAAATATATAATGAAATAATAATAATAACAAATAATAAATAAAAAAACTAGTACTAATTTTTTAATAATAATAAAAAATTAATATAATATAATATAAATATTATATTAATATATCAATATTATAAATATAAGTATAATATAATATAATATATATAATATAAATAATAATATATATAAAAATATAATATAATAAATATAATATTCTATTAGTATGATACACATCTGAGGTAGGAGAATAAAATAATATATATGATAATAATTATACAATATCATAAATTTAAGAAATAATATGAATATAATATAAATAATATAATATTAATATAATATAATATAATATAATAAAATATAAGAAATATAATATATAATATAATTTATTTTAATATAATATATATAATATAATAATATATATAAATACATATATATATATATAAATAATATAATGAAAAGAAGAAGAAGAAGAAGAAGAAAGAAAAAGAAGAAGAAGAAGAAAGAAGAAGAAGAAAAAAGAAGAAGAAGAAGAAGAAGAAGAAGAAGAAGAAAAAGAATAGAAGAAGAAGAAGAAGAAGAAGAAGAAAAAAAAGAAAAAGAAAAAAAAAAAGAAAAAGAAAAGAAGAAGAAGAAGAAGAAAGAAGAAGAAAAGAAGAAGAAGAAAACTACAGAACTTACATAAACGACCACAAAGCTTTTACCAACCACTCAAGCTAGTCTGTTAGTATTTTTGTTTATTTAAAGTGTTGGATGTTATTAAAACAATCCTGTTATGTATTTTGAAATAAGTATATTATTTTACCTATTTCTATGTAACATATGAGTCTGCATTTAAAGTAGATCTGCTTCTAAGCAACAAATCATAGTAGTAAATTTTGTAATTTACTGTGTTGATGTTCCTCTGCAATGTAATATGAGTTCTGACTCAGAACAGTTTCTGTTTCTAACATCAACATCATAGTGTGTAAGCTGCCCTGTCAATGACAATGAGTTCTCTCTCAGAACAGTTCTTTCTAAGCTAAACATCATATGCTACAAGTGGTGAAATTGATTATTTTCCTACTAACAGTTGACGATAAAATCACCGGTCTAGAACAGATATGTTCTATGCCAGTGGTGCCCAACACGTAGCTCGCGGGCAACATGTTGCTCGCGTACCGTTAATGTGGTTCTCGACTCGCGTATTCAGATTTATCACGCTTTATTAAATTAAATAGTTCAGAAATTAAGACTATTGGAGTCTTGTGGGTAGCGCTGAACATATCTACTTCTACAGGTTGACACTCATCGCTACTCTAAGGCCTACTTCCTTGATTTCCCTCCTTCTCTTTGTTTACTCTGTGTCTAGTTTTCTTTCAGATCGTTCCATTTCAGCTCCTCTTGTTGATGGAGCAACCTTTTTCTCCTTTTCCTTCTGTTAATAAGGTTTCTCAGGTTCGGTCACTCTTAGGCTGCTGATCAACTCCCATTCCTCACTCATCAAATGTGCTCCCTCGTTTGTATCTAGAGCGAAAAAGAGATGAGGTCAAGACGCAAGGCGCTGAGAAAAGGCTGCCGGCTCGTTCTACGCAGACTTTACCTAGATGTTCAGACCTCATTCTGCCGAATGATACCGCCGCGTCGGATTCTCGTGGAGCTCAGGCTCGCCATTCAGTTGTAAGATTATTCACACACATTTTACATACAAAAAAAATAGTCAAACATATTGTAATACAAAAATTATATACAAATGCATCCTAACTCTAAACATCTCCCAATTTGCCTATCCCCCTAACAGAGAGCTGCTACTAAGTGTCTCAGGCCAGATAACTAACACATTAATAACCTAACACGATTCTGGGAAGCATATGAACATAAATAATGAGTAATTGTCCATTTGGAGTGACCTTCTATTCAATGAACTGGGAATTAGTACTGCATTCCGAATTGGACTACGTGTTGAAATTTAATCTGATCTCACTGCTCTTCAGGATCATACTACACAGATGTAATTTATGAATGATTCGTTATGTCGCCCGCCTATAATAATACATTTAAATATAGCATGAAGTTTTCAGAATACTATGAGATCACTCGGATTCCACAGCCTTTTTACAATATCGATTACAAGGCAGTTTCTTGTTCAAGGCTTAATAGACTTAATTAAAGAAGAGAACTACATGAAACTAACCATGCGACGTATCACATAGGGATACAATTTTACTAAATCCTTTGTCACCCAGCTAAAAAATCCTGATCGAAACAAAGTGATATGTGCCCAATCTCTAGTCATTACGAAAATTCTTCACTGGTCTAAGTGTAATTACCGAACGACAAGTGAGATGCGAGATAAGAATGATACCTCTACATATTCCTCAACCACTGCGTCGATCACCTTCGTAAAAACAAAAGGGCCTTATATTCTCACATGTACAGTATGATATCGTATATAATAATTAAACCTGGAAGACTACTAAATGAGATTATATCTGATTGTAGTTAATACCTCCTTACTTATCCAGCCCACATATTGTTTTAATTGAAATATAATTTAACTCATTCATAGCCATTTATTCTTAATTCAGATTCAATCTTCTCTACCTTAAGTTTTTCAGCGTCTACTCCCACATGAGGAATTAAGCTTAATCCAAGTACTACTGTTGATGTAAATATTACTTATTCCACTTTTTTTTATTTCTTTTCATCGACATTTGTTGTTTGTTTGTTTTTCCCCTCCTTGAAATAAGCTATATTATCTATAGACCTATATAATATGATATTAATAGTACATCAGTATATACGGTTACAGCATACTATCCGAAATATATACTATAGAGCCAGCATGATTAACTAATTAACTATACTAGCTAACAAGTAAAAATAAAAAATAATCATTATTTTTGTAATTTTTTAAATATTTTATCTATGGCGAAAACTTTTTAAAAATAATATTCAGATAAATTAATATAAAATTTTAATTGAAAAATAATTTTAAAATTTATGATTAAATAATAATGTTGGATGACTCTAGTAATTAAAGCATCTTTTGATATTACGAAAAAGTTGGAATTTACCGAGGAAATAGAAAAAATAACAATATAATAATAAATTAAAATAATAATAATATATATATAAAATTATAATTATATAATGAAAATTAAAATATATAATAAAAAAAACTGTCTATATAAGAAGCAATATTAGGCAATTATATATAATATATAATATATATAATATATTATATATATATATATATATTATATTATAGATATATTATATATTAGAATATAAAGTGTGGTCCTAGAATTTTTAGGAAATAGTGTGTTATTAAAAAGGATGAAGAAAGGATCTCGAAGAGGTTCAACTCAGAACCTGATTACCTGCACGAGATACAGAAGTCGCCCACTGTCTTCACAATGGAGGGAACAGATACAGCGTGGATGCCACCATGCGGGTAATGCTTGAGCTTGTACCTAAAGGGAACATACGAGCTCCCCACACCTCACACATTGTCGGTAATGCGCCTCGGACTCCCATGACTCCCACCCTACCCCGAAATACCTAAATGATAGGAGCTTTCAAAGTAAGTTAATAAAAAAGAAGAAACGATTGAACGAGTTATTGTTACTCCTAGGCACCTGGAAGCCCCATGAAGTGACACGTGATATCGTTGTTTTGATGGATTAGATAGAGAAGAGTTGATTCTACAAATGTTGATTCAGATGGGATGTCGTTTGTCGCATGTGTACCCTGACGTAACCAAATGATACATCCATAGAGAGCCATAGAAGGGTCAGAAAGACTTTACATAGGCATATTATGCTAGGAGAGATTGACTTCAGAAAGAAAGCTAGCGAAAAGTGCATATTTCTGGATTTTACCTAGGTTAAGTGCAGGTCAGGAATGGGGAGTTGTAAATGAAAGGGTTATTAAATTATGTTTTTCAGAAAATATTAGGTGTATTTATTGGAGAGAATTTTCTGAATAAGAATCTTTTGCCAGCAAGAAGAGCTTCACTTGAGTCGTAAAGTGTTGCTTTTCAGCACATTAGGAGAAACTTGTTTTAGCATAAAAAATCTTTAGAGTAAAGTGGGGAGTGGCAAATCTGGCATACAAATAATAGCCAGATGGTAACGGTAATATGGATTGTGATATAAATAAAGCTAGTGGTTTCACAGGGCTCAATATAGGAATAGTATGTGTCTATAAAAGAGTACAGCAGCATCTCGAAATAAAATGCTTTTACACAGAATCGCTCATAGCCGTAGAATAAAAAAATGAGACTGTTAGTATATACCATAAATGAGAATTCTTGAATTATTTGTCATAAACTAGCATGGAGTTAATAGTAAAGAATTATATGGGATCTCGTTCAGGATATATGAAAATAGCCGGATTTTCACTTTATGTTATGACACGTAGTTAGAAAGAAGGTTGAGCGTGTTTGTTCGTAATTTAAATATATTAAAAGTAATATTCATCTTATTAATTATACTGACTGACTTAAAAAACAATCAATTAAATTAGAATCGGTTAAGGAGAATATAATCTATATATAGTTAAATATAAATCATATATGATATACATATAAGGGACATATTTTAATAGACCTCCTGCCAGAGTCAAGAAATTAGGACTACAGAAATTGTAAAAGATAATTGAATCAGACTTGTCTCTCCCTCGAGCCTAAGGTTTTCCCTCTTTTAAATGGATATTTAATTTCCTCCTTTTCAAAGTACACTGACTTTTTTTCTCCTTCAGACAACCCATAAGAAGACATAATCTATAGAGACAAGTTATAATAAATAGCAACAATGATGGCTAACTATAGAAGAACTAACTGTTGCTCCAGTCAAGCAGATGCTCATTAACCCCACCACAAAGACACCGTGACTTCACATGCCATATCCACATAAGAAGCACCCTAAGGATATTAACTAACGATGAACATGTTATAGAGTTGTGTTGTGAGATTAATTGTTATAAATAGAGTCCACGGGAAATGGATGCACGGTGGCCACTTAATTAGGTTCAATAATAAACTATATGGATATTAAAGAATAATTATATGATCTGCTAACCCCAAAATTGCACAGCAGTCATATTGAATACAGATAGGTATTTAGATGTGGTCCGTAAATAAATCTGTAAGATTAGGTCACTTTTTACATGCCCAAATCTTACTAACTATACCAAACTATGAATCCAATCAACTTATTATATAAGCGCCGTCCATAATTGACTTTTGGCGTTCGTTCTAAGTATAATATAAATAAAGCAGATTTTTCTCTAAAGAACACAAACACCATCTCCTTATAATAAATGCTGAATCTAAGCGGCAACTCTTCATTTTTAATGAAATGTTGCAAAATTAGTTTAAGTCACAAGAATATTCAGTCCTACATAGTCTATCAAAGAATCTATCAGAGCCCACAACTTTATAGTTCCCAAGGTGGCGAGTAAGATAAAAACATGCATTAACGCCTTTGAACTGAATGTGCGATGCAATTATGAAGTTAATTCAGAGATAGCATGGAGCAAATCTATTAATAAAATGCTAATATGATGTGCGTGTATATTTGCCCCTAACTATGATCAGTACACATGCCCGGTTACTATATAGGAAGAAATTATAATCTCTGATTTAGATGATATATATATCAGGAAAATAAATTATAAAAAGAATGTAATTGCGTTAACCAGTAATTACAAGGAATAGTCAATTACACACTCTGAGAAAAATCGCGCCTTCACAGAGGAATAACATTTTCACTACTTTTATACCTCCAGCAGTCGAGGCTAATCTAACCCTCAAAACCCAGAAGCTATATCACTGGACCTCCCTAAACGTATGCACTAGCTCGTCTCATGTAGCATTTATTTCTAGGTCGTTCTTTAACATACTAAGTTGAGGCACCAAAACTTTTTAAAGCACAATTACTCTACATTGAGCATGATAGACCCACAATTGGCATCCAACTTTCATAATATATAGACAAGAGAATTTTATTCTATGTGATTACTCTGCCTTCAGCTATATGGAGTATTTTTAAACAACATGCTTTACTCTAAAGACCAGACATTTTCTAATTAGACTTTGATTTTCTATTTTGCCTTCTCACCAACACTATTAGAGGCTGACGCTTTCATTAACTGAGAAAAGATTTAGCAAATTACTAACTTGACCGTAAACTTTATCTTCAATATTGCTTCGTCTCGACTAATCGCAGCCGTAACAATACTACGACCCATATCAAGATATTCGTAGTTTAAAAAATTGATTTATTGTGTTAAAAAGTAACGTAGTTGTTAAAAACAGACCTTACTACTTTTATTACTATAAATAGTACACTTCGCCAATATAATCGCAGGTAAAGCTGCCACCAAGAGAGGTTTATCAGAATCACTTCGATTGCATTTTGAGTGCATCCATATTCGAGCTATTCCTAGTAATCTGCTGAGAGGTGCAGCGACTTAGATCATCGCAAACTTAACCTTGCATTAAATCCCTTTGGTCTCTAAATCAATTATATATATGAGAAACATAGGTGCTCCAGGTCACTGAACCCTGATCTAGCATGCAGAGTGGCCCTGAAATCTGGATTTTATAAGCCTTAACAACTATTCTCCATTAAACAATTTTAGGTTGTAATTCCCATTTAGTGTACACGACTTGTTACTTCGTATTTTCGCAAACTCTCTTTAAAATAAAATACAAGCTCATGTATACTGCTAACTCTGTCGACCCCTATAACCACATTATTTGCTAAGATAACATTTTCATCAGGCCTTTATGTGGAGTATACGCTTTCAAAAAGATATTTACTAAAGTCTAAATATCAATATCAGACTGATCTCCGTCGGTGCGGAAATGCAGTCCATTTAAATGATTCCATATAATTCATAAAAATGTATGGTCTCCAAAAACCTTTAGTGTCTTGAAACCGTGCTGGATTCGTACAACACCTTAATGCTTAATCTTCTCTATATATATTGCTTTCAAAGATGATTATCTCGTGATAATACTACTGAGAACTTCCAAACCTTAAACCAAAGAGTGTTCTCATCACTGTAATATCTGTAAAGCAAATATCTTCGAAAGTAAATACCCATCTTCCTTACTACCTTTCTTATAAGTAAAAGGCACAACATATGCTGTTTGCCAGTATTCGTACTCACCCAATATGTATATAGGAATCGCTTAATTAAAAAATCAAAATTCATGCCCTTTGCCCCCAATCGATACTACCCCTCTTTCCAATTCTAACCATAATTCCCATCCGCCTCCTGAATCGTTGGTAAGTAAGAGATAACAATTGAGGTATTTACGATCCCCGCAGGTTTCCGAAAAAGGTAGGTCATCAGACAAACCTTTTAGAAATTTATGGAATACATTACTGACGGCATTGACCGAGAAATCCAGATTGTATTTAGACACTTAGTAAACTTTTGAAAAGTTCCCCAATAAGGCTGGAATTAAAAAGTTTATTGCTGTGGTAAGGGATGTACTAGTTGAAATAATTTAAAGAGTGGTTGCGAAATAGAAAACAGGGTGTACAACTAAATACATCATGGGAAATGTTAAGAGTTGTGTCCCACAGGTTCAGTGCTGGGGCCTTTTTTTCCTCCATATATATATAATGATTTAACCAGACCTAAATGCAAGGTTTTTCTAAGTTTGCAATGATACTAAAGTCCACCCTCATTAGAAAATAGTGTGAAGGATGCATAAAATTCAAAATATCTGATAAACTTCTTGGGGTGGCAATAAGTTGCAAATAATTTTAATAGTTTAAAAAGTTAAGGGTCTTCAACCTAGTTTACTCAAATAAAAAGTTTAAATTTTTTAACTACGATTGAATCGGGATTGGTTGAGTCTTGTGGACCAGAAAAGATTAGGTGATTATAAGCAGTAATTTGAAAGTAACTAATCGTGTTGAAGCTAGAAATAAACAGCTTAATAAGATGTGGGCTAATAAATCGCAAATGTTGTTTAAAAGAGCAACGGAAGATAAAAGTAAACTGTAAATAGCTATGTTTAGCCAAATTAGAGTATTTGCACAAAGTTTGGGCCCCTTATTAAAGAAAGACTTAGATATTCTAGAGAGAGAGTGCAAGATAGAGCAACAAGGATGATTTCGGGGTGTTTGAGGGTAATAGCTATGATGAATGCTGAAGGATTAGGGAATGTTTCTGTAGAAACCGATTCAGAGGGACATGATACAAGTTACAAAATTTTACACTATTGATAAACAGAGATAAAAATTTTTCTAAGGGTAGAACATGGAACAGGCTACCAGGGGATAATAAGAGGGAAAAGAAAATAGAAGAACGCCCATCTGATATAAGAAAGCAGTCCATTCAGTTAATAGGGTGTTAAATTGGCATAATGATCTCCAAAGTTGTGAACGTTGTGACTCCAATTGCACATTAAGAACAGGGTTAATTCGTTTTATGGATGGTTAGAATCCATATGGAATCCATATTAATGATATTTGACGAAGCCCAAATTGCGGGTTTTTAGTTGTGATAGTTATAGTTAGATGGCATGTGTGACCATAACTTAGTTAGTAATGCATGTGGATGTTTTGGGTATCATATTTATATATCATTAGTTTGACTAAGCCAAATTGGTTTTGTAGTTACAACAAATTGACAAGCCCTAGGTGCTTTTTGTGGTTTGCAAATGAGCGGATTTTGGGAGTGGTTGACTTGACATCGCTATAGCCCATGTGGCTTTTTTACTCTCTCTCTATATATATATGTCTTTATGTCTTTATATATATATATATAGGAGAATATAATATATAAATAATATATATATATATATATATATATATATATATATATATATATATATATATATATTATATATATAAATATATATTATATATTATAGTTATTAGCATCCCGAAGAGGCCAGGCATGTCCTGTAACTAGAAAACTATAACATCTTACAGGAAAATAAATAACAGTTTTGATGTTCAGCTAATTTCAAAGTAATTCATCGAACCAAACTTTTTAAAAAAAATCTTTTATTCTAATATTTATTAACAAACACCTGTAAATAATAGTTATAATCTTAGATCTCAAGTTTTACGCTGTGTGATGACCGTGAATCCTGCATTATTAGTTCACGAGAGAGAGCAAATCCAAATAGTTATTTTATTTTTAGCTTTGAGAAAATGCTGTTATTCTTTTTCTTTGTTTTATATTCCTTTTAGGGGGTTCGGGCTGGATTGGAGGACAGAGGGGACAAGTCCCCTCCGTCGTCCTCCCGGTAGGCCGGAGAAACCCAGATTCTTCCATCTTTAAGTTTACCCGTGATATTCTGTTAGTTGAAAAAAAAAAAAATTTAACATTGGATCAAAACTTTGCCGCTTTCTCGGTACTTCCAACTTTTTCGTAAATCTCAAAAAAAACGATCTTATTTCATCACCTTCCATCATTTTTAACAATTTTAAATTTTTCAAAAGCGTTAATTTTATTATTTTTTAAAAAAGCCAAGGATAAAAAATGAAATACAAGTCGTAAAAAAATGATTTTGATATTTTCTTGAGCTTTTATAGTTATTTTAGTACATGCCTTGCCTTCTTCGGGATTCCTGACCTAGATAATATATAATAATATAAATATATAATATTAGATAAAGAAATATATATTATATATATAATATAATATATATTAAATAATTAATAATATATAATATAATAGAATATATATATATTAAAAGATATATATATATATAATTCATTTTCTTCCTAAATTTTAATCGTAAGTGAAGAATTTCTTTGCTATATTTGTTTTAAAATGTTTATGACAAAGTTTATGTCCCTTTATCACTCCTCCGTGCGGTTACATCTGTAAAAAATTCTGAAGAAAAATGCCTATGAACGAATTGTCCAATTTATTTGTTATTTTAAAAACTTCTATAATTTTCCCTCTCAACAATCCTTTTCTCTAAAGAATGCATATTAATTCACCGTGGATATCGTATCAAGAATACCTCTCAATTCTGTAAATTAATAGTTCCCTTCTTTGAAATCTTTCACAATTTTTCTATGTCTTTTGAGGTATTGGACTCCCAAAAACCTGCATGCGTTTCCGATGAGGGTCCTAACTAATGTTTTAGAGAGAGGTACTATTATATTTTAGATTTATATTCGAAGTTTCTGCCAATAATTAGTTGCTTTTATTTGCTTTTTTTTTAGCAGCTCGCACATTGTTTCGCAAACTTTGAATCCTTATTAATTAATACTCCTTAATCCTTTTCCTCACTGACAACTTAGATATGAGTCATCTATTGTGTAATCATATTCATTGTTCCTACTGCCAAAAGTATATAACTTTAATTTATCGGTATTAAATTTCATTGCCATGTTTTAAGCCAATTTACAATCACTTGTTTAAGTCGCTTTGGAGTAATTGTTAATCTTTCTCACATATTATTCGATTTCCAAGTTTCGTATCAACAAACTTTACAGAAACACCCGTTTTCACAAAGACTTTACAGTCCACTCAAGCTAGTCTGAGGGAAGATGAGAGTCACCGGCCTTAAACGCTATAATAACCTTCCTAAACGCTGGAATAGCCAAAAACTTATATACAAAATATAATGTATTGTGATCGTTGATGCACGACTTAGAATGTAGAAAAATACCCTTAAGCGGTGTTGGACATCAAAACTGGTTATTGCAAATTAAGATATAGTGTATGTGTCCGATGAGTCACCCGGCTGAAGTACTTTTAGAACCTTCTAAGTGATGTGGACATCAAAACTTATTAGCAAAATATTATGAGAAGGTGAACAAAATATGATGGTACCGGCTTAAACTTTTAGAAAAAGAAAAAAAAAAGAGGAGGAAAGGAAATAACCCTCTAAGCATGAACATCAAAGCTGTTTTATTACAAAATTAAATATATTGGTTGTATATGAGAGAACCACCGACTTAAGCGCTAGAACTAACCTCTAAGCGTAAAGCATTATTAAAACTGTTCATTATATTCGCGCCAAAATCTGTAAATTCCAAAAATCTCAATAGTTCGTGTGATTCACCTATCTAAGTCTATCTTTAATAAAGTAAATCGGATGAGTTGAAGTTTCACAGACCCAATTTCCTTAGTATCAACTTTCTCTTGAGATAAATCGCAGTTGCCGCCTGTTCACTATTTCATAAGAGAGACTTTTCCACTTCTCAATTACATCGTGAATAGTGAGAAAATTTTTTGCTATTATAAAAAAAATAACGTGTTTCTGAAATTGTTTATGACAAAAGTTATTCCCATTACTTCGTGTTACATCGTTAAATTCATATCTAAAGAATTGCGTTTTTAATCGATATTTTCAAATATTTAGTTATTTTGAAGACTCTATTAATTTCTCTCAACTTCTGTTTCTAAAGAATTATATCTAATTCGCGCTTAGTCGTTGGTCGTATGACTTACCTCTCAATTCTGTTGGTATTAATTTGTTCCCTTCTTTGAATTCTTGCATGTCTATTTGTCCTTTTGAGTTGACTCCAAAACTGTATGGGTATTCCAGATGAGATCTAACTAATGTTTTATAGAGAAGTATTTTATTTTAGATTTATATTCGAAATTTCTAGCAATAAAGCCTAGAGTGGTGTTAATTTGTTTTTTTTAGCAGCTTCAGACAAGGTTCGAGCAAACTAAAATCCTTATTATAATACTCCGAGCATCCTTTTCTCATTGACACTTTAATAAACTGAGTCATCTATTTTGTAATCGTATTCACTGTTCCTACACCCAAAATGTATAACCTTACATTTATCAGTATTAAGAAGAAGAAGAAGAAGAAGAAGAGAAGAAGAAGAAGAAGAAGATGAAGAAGAAGGGGGATAAATAAAGAAAAAAGAAAAAGAAGAAGAAGGAAGAAGAGAAGGAAGAAGAAGAGAGAAGAAAGAGAAGAAGAAGTAAGGAAGAAGAGAAGATAAAGAAGAAAAAAGAAAAAAAAAGAAGAAGAAGAAGAAGAAGAAGAAGAAGAAGAAGAAGAAGAAGAAGAAGAAGAAGAAGAAGAAGAAGAAGAAGAAGAAGAAGAAGAAGAAGAAGAAGAAGAAGAAGAAGAAGAAGAAGAAGCCTTTAATATTAATATTAAAGTGTCAATATTTCGCCTGTATACTTCAGGCATGCATGATCACGACTAGCTAGGTCTTTATGATTCTTTATAATGCAGTTTACAAATAATAAGTTTCAAAATATAAGAAACTATAAAAGAATTTTACATTAATTGTGAAGTTTAATAAAATAATTTCAATGAAAAATAAAAAAAAACTTACCTTATTTTGCAAAATACAATTATTATTTGCAAAATACAATTATTATTGTAAAGTTGTCGCTGATTTAAACTTTCTTAAAATAATAATAATAATAATAATAATAATAATAATAATAATAATAATAATAATAATAATAATAATAATAATAATAATAATAATAATAATAATAATAATAATAATAATAATAATAATATAATAATAATAATAATAATAATAATAATATAATAGTGGTAAAAGTAACAATAACACTAATAACAATAGTGGTAAAAGTAACAATAACACTACTGACAATAATAATAATAATAAAATAAAATAATAATTAATAATAATAATATAAAATAATAAGATAAAGAAGAAAAATACAAATAATAAGGAAAAAATAATAAGAAAAAAATAAGATAAAATATTAAAAATTCTAATTATGATAGATAATAAAATAATAATAATAATAAATAATAAAATAATATAATAATAATAATAATAATAATAATATTAATATATAATAATAATAATAAATAATAATATAATAATAATAATAATAATAATAAGAAAATAATAATAATAATAATAGTAATAGTAATATGATAAATAATTAATATAAATAATAATAATAATAATAATAATAATAATAATAATAATAATAATAATAATAATAATAATAATAATAATAATAATAATAATAATAATAATAATAATAATAATTCTCAATACTTTATTAAGATTATTTATAGGTTTTTGCAATATATAAAGTAAGTCCTCTACTACTAAGTACATCTTTTTCATAAAAATTTGTTATCGAAATAATAGTTTCCATCGAGTCCATATAGTAATTAATATAGACATAAGATTCTATAGTTTGCAATATTGATAGTAATTAATAACAACTAATAGATTTAATAACAGTAATAATGGTGATAAAGTAATTAGACTAATATTAATCACAAATACTGAAGTTTAGAATATTAGCCATAATAAATGATTTTAATAATAATAATAATAATAATAATAATAATAATAATAATAATAATAATAATAATAATAATAATAATAATAATAATAATAATAATAATAATAATAATAATAATAATAATATAATAATAATAATAATATTATTATTAATAATAATAATAATAAAGGTTAGTTGGTTGTGAGTTTAAATATACTGATATCAGGTTTGAAAATAAAAATCAGGCTGTCAATTGAGGGTGTGAAGAAGAAATTCGAATTATAGTGCTTTGCAGTTGTTTTGTAGGTTGATCAAGATATGATATCACATCGATATGCTGAAAATTATTTGAATAGGTTATAAACAACAACAGATTGCAACAGCGGGTGGTGGGAAACAATCTTTATATTTGAATAGAGAGCTTATGGTAAAGGAGCTATTAAAAGAGTAGAAGTATTACATGAAATGGTAGAAACGACGGGTGAAGTATATGAGGTCATCGGCAAGTTGAGAGCTGGATCGACCAATATCTGAAAATTATTTTAAATATATTTTTATTTAGGTTAGTAGAACGAGAGGAGGTTCTGAATACATTTTTATTTAAGTAAAGAGGAATTTGTTTAGAAATGATGTCTGATGGGATTCCATTATTTTTGAAGAATTCGGAAATCGTACTTAGTTCAATATGAAAAGAATTAAAATTAGAACACTGATTGTATGCTCTGTGAATCAGAGTAGCAGATATATTTACAAGTAGATATATTTATAAGTAGATAAACTTATTGATTATATATTTTAAATAACTAAAGCTTTATATAGAAGTTAATCCCAAGAGGTGTTTGTATCTTTTTCCTGTGAACTGATGTTATATAGAAACTGTTGTGTCTTATAACTTCAATATTTAAAAATTATAATTTTTTATTGGACTCAATTTCAATGGCGAAAGTAATATTTGGGGGGGGGATATTAAAAAAAGTCAAAGAATTGCAAAACCCTAACTTCGTTACGGAACATTGCATAAGTGTCATCTGTATAACGATTGTAGAAAATACGATGAGTCTGAGCTTGATAAAATTTTCCCTCAATATAGTTTGAAAAATAATTGGTCGTTGTTGGTCCGAATAGGGATCCCATTTCAACACCATCTATTTGTTGATAAATTGATTAGTTAAAAAGGAAGAATGAGTCAGAGGATGAAAATATCAACAGATCTTTAAAAGTTTGTTAGGGGGAATAGGAGGCATGGAAATTATTATATACTATATCAGCATTTATATTAATGGTTTCAAGAAAGGGAACATTGGTAGAGAGGGACAATACATCTGGGGACACC
Source organism: Trachelipus rathkii (assembly GCA_015478945.1). Classification (NCBI taxonomy): domain Eukaryota; kingdom Metazoa; phylum Arthropoda; class Malacostraca; order Isopoda; family Trachelipodidae; genus Trachelipus; species Trachelipus rathkii. The sequence continues at coordinate 30,564 of JABUQX010066063.1, read as the reverse complement.
ATAAAAGAGTTCAAAATTTTGAGCTTGGATATCGTGAGGAAATGATTGTGTAATATTTTTATAAAGAAAATTGGTTAGGAGCAAAAGGGGAAAGTATTTCATTAATAAATTTGGTCAGGTGAAAATTATAAGTATTGAAGGCTGTCAGAATCGGGTAGAGAGGGCAGGAAGGTTTGTGAATTTTCGGCTGATTTTAGAGAACCACAAGTGATGAGTCTGCTCATAGCAGTTTAGTGAAGGTCAAGTGCCTGACGTTAAAAAAACTACCTGATGGATTTTAATCTTTTATTGCGTTTATCTTCGAGCCCTTGAATTAAAACTTGATGAACTTGGTGCTGTCAGAGAAAATCTGATTCAGCTTATCCAAGTAGTCCCTTTCGTTGAGTTAAACCACACCTTTTCCTTGTCATCGCGGCAAATAACGAAATATTTTCTTTTGAAATAAGTTCTTCAGTATAGAAAGGTCTTTCATTTAGGTAAAAATGAATGATTGAGTTTTCTTTTCATCCTATAAAATATTTGATTGCAATGCTTAGCAAATCCCGGAGCACATCCGAAAACTGT
>JABUQX010066063.1:10000-25000 GCA_015478945.1 Trachelipus rathkii | reverse complement strand
TTTCAACGTTTTATTTATACTTTGTTACCAATTTATTTTTTCAATTTATTTTTATTTATTTTTAATTAATTTCATTTTCTAGATCTCTTCATTGTTTATTTATTTTATTTATTTATTTATTTATTTAAATTATTTATTTTTTAAATATTATATAATTTTTTATTATTATTATTATTATTATTATATTATTATTATTATTATTATTATTATATTATTATTATTATTATTATTATTATTATTATTATGATATTAATAATATTATTATTATTATTATTATTATTATGATAATAATAATATTATTATTATTATTATTATTATTATTATGATAATAATAATATTATTATTATTATTATTATTATAATAATAATAATAATAATAATAATAATAATAATAATAATAATAATAATAATAATAATAATAATAATAATAATAATAATAATGTTATTTGATGATAATGACCAAAGTTATTTTTCTGTTATTCTTCATGTAAAAAAATAAAGTGCTTAACATCTTTTTTTTCCTTGAGGTAGTCATTGGTTTGTCTATTTCTTATGAACTTTAAATCAAGTTTAAAGAAACATGAAAAGTTGAGAGAAAACGCAATAAAAGATGATATTGTTTATTTACTCCAATGAAAAACTGAATTAACATAAACAGCTAAAGTGTGATGGCTGACGAAGACATTCTATTTCCTCTCTGTAGATAACATATGTTTTGTGTCATGCATTCGTTTCTTAAAATTATATATTGATATGCAGAAGGTTTTAAAAACATATGAGCACAAAACATGAAGCTCTAGTTTGTGTGGAAAATTTTTATTACTGAGTGAATACTAAATAAATGGAAATTGCAGTTTTGTATAATAAGAAAAGGTCTTATGAGTAAAAGGAATTATAAATCTGTGATTACAAAGGAAAAAGTGCATAGTATTGCTAATATACTTTTTTTGATTGTTATAGCTTTCCATTTTATTATTTCAATCCTAGCGAAAATAGTTTTTAAAAATGTTATGAACAATAATATATGAATATGAAGAATAACAGCAAAAGGAATAAAGAAATATTCATAATTTTAATCAAATAATAATATCAATTTGAAATAAAAAATTTAAATAAGAATATTTTTTTTCCTGAATCTTCTTTGTACTTTCGTTTCAACTTTACGTAACGACAGTGGCGTAACAAAGAGTCATAGGGCCCCCCCGCCAAAGTGGAAATGTGGCCCCCTTGGACCATATATATATATATATATATATATATATATTATATTATAATAATATATATATATATATATATATCATATATTATAATATATATATATAATACTAATAATAATTACACTACCATATATGGCATCAGCCTATATTATCACAGATTAAAGTCCGCCACTTATAATCTAGGGCGAAATTAAGAAATAACTTTGATCAAAAAAGTACTGACCCACCTTCTGCGAACACCAGTATGTAAAAACCAGCCATACAATAGATATCTCTAAATAAAAGCGAAAAACCCACCAACTGATAAATTAAAACCCACCTTTTCAACAATACTTACTATTACAAAAAGCTTTAATACATCATCCAAAGATTCAAACTGAATTGCGCTACCGCTAAATCTAATTTGCAAATTAAAATACTTAGATATTCATACAAATTAACCCCCTACCTCCAACTCACAATGATAATACAATCTAGATGACAATATAAAATATACATATACATACATACTATACTAAACTAATAATATATATATATATATACATTATATATTTATAATAATATATATAATATTATATATACTATTAATATAATAATATACATATATATATATATATATATGTATACATACATAATACTATACTAATAATTTAATATATACATATACTATATAACTAATATATAAATAAATACTACCTAATAAATATATAATATATACAATAAACTAACATAACAATATATACCTATATATATATATATACTATATATCATATATATCAAATACTACTTAATAAATCCAAAATAACAAACACAACACTACTATATATAGAAATTATAGAATAAGAATGATATAAACACCATATAACAAAACATTCAGTGAGAATATCATCGTATCTCGTAACAAACTATATCCAAAAAGCAGAACACATGAAAAAGATATTAAGTTACCCAAAGCGAATACTGACATGGCATAATTATCGATGAAATTATATAAACACAAACATTCCCTTACCATCAACAAACAGTACGACATGTCCATTTCTCACAATGCCTTAATAAAGACCAATAAACTTAGCCATAATGTCAATAGTGTACACAATATAAGTATCCTTTAAACACTACCTATTAATATTAATATAATTAGAGCTTTGAAAAAACACCTTTCAAGCATGTTGCAAGATATCATAACTAACAAGGATACACGATCAAATACAAACCGAAACTCTGTACCAAGTCTAGTACCAGCCTACTTGCTGAAAACAGACTATCATTCCACGAAATAAAAAGTCCTTAATCCTCCAATACTACCATATCATTTTCAAATTTTCAAATTCTTTAGGCATTAATGCTTATAAGTGAATCTAAAGTTCAATTAACACGAAAGACAAACATCTAAATCGTAATTTTTCTACCAATGTAGCCTTCTGTCAACTATTCATCTCTCGTACAGCTCTCTGCTAATTGCAACACCAACATGACAACAGGAAGCAAAAATGAAAATACCTCACTAAACAATGTCTCAAATGCAACTAATGAAACGAGATAATTCCACTCTACCGTTTCCATTTATCATATAAGGATTATCTGAAAACCCTCTATTCAAAGGCTCTCAATAGGACTTTCATTTCCTTCATCAGACAACACAACAAGACAAATCAAAAACTTATATATCACACATCGTATTGACGTCTGAAGTAATTTATGCTTCAATGTTCCAATGATCTGCTAAAAACTCCCGTAAGCAACTCTCACTACATCTTTAAAATTTCGAATAGATACAATAAACATAACAATAGCTTGATTTCTGCTTTAACCCAATCAGGATGAGTTGCTTATCTGAAACAGATCCCGTATTTGGACCTTTAGCCAACCTATATTTGAGACAACATGATGCTTATCACAATACATATACTTTGCACAAACAGGACCAGAGAATAAACTCCAAACAAAATTTCTAACTGCTTCCTCCGAGACCAAGCTTCAGTTCACTTAATCACTTGACTTAATACATATCATAAAACATCCACTTGAAACGCATAAGAACTGCCAAATACGTTTTGATCTGTTCTTTATTGCTACGTAAGGCACTACTCTGGAATGACACACCCTATTAACGGACACATTCTTTAGATGTATTTAGTCGACGCACTACTTAAATATAATAAGTGAAACAGCTGTCTCCAAATCCATGACACGAGCGTGTACCTAGAGACTGAAATACACATTACTTTTCAGTTTACTAATATTAGACCATATATCTTAATACAATCAATTAAGACTTAAATTTAAATGCTCACGCTGCCAACAATGAAAGGTATTATGCGTATTGAAACAATGTTTCTAATATTTTATTTAAGCTGAAGTCCTGAATATTTCCCTCGCATCATTTGCTTCAACCAGACATAGCCTAACCTCTGCAACAAACCAAACTTAATCAAATCTAAAATAATCTTAAATAAACCATAATTTACCCTACTGGTCAAAAACTAAACTTTTCGGCACTGTTCTCTGTTATGTAATAAAAAACCACAATTTTTCTTCACATTATAAAATTTTCCTATGTTTGTTGTTAGTCTATAACACCATACATCCTGCTCACCTACACTATAATATCTGCTAATATGAATACTACCCTAAAAACTTACGGAGTATCGTACGGAACAGAAATTTAAGAAGAGAACATGATTTTAACTCAATCCCAAATAATTCTCAGAGCAACACTAGCACTTATAGAGATATTATCAATTTTGAATCTAATTGAACTAAGGTAAATTAATGCTTTGTTTATCGTAAACTGATAAATGTGCTTTAAAGTAATGGATATATCGGGATAGCATGCATAATATCACAAAGTTGCCACTCAAATGCCTCCCTCTCTCTTCTACACTCTCACCGTGACCTCGGAAAAGGAAGCTGACAACATGCTACAGTCGCTTGGTTACATCAAAAATTGACGAATAAATATTGCTTTCCATTTATCACAAATCTTTATTCATCAAAATGAGTACGGTTTGATTATTTTTCCATGCATTGTAAATAAGCAACGTTCGTAAATAGAAGTACACTTGCTCATGAACTCTTGATTTTTTTACTGAGCCTTCCAATTACTTTCATTTCGCCTCCATCGATCCAAGCATTATGAGATTTGACATATATCACATGAATCAACTGTTTCATACAACCAAACCACCACGCCTGCAAAATTCCGCCAAATAAACCCCATTTACGCTAGAGAATCACCATAAACCAACACTTGTTCTATTTTTCCCTGACTCTAAAGCCCTACTAACAAGAAATAATATCGCTGCCTGAAAATCTGTCTTTCACTGCTTTCTCCCGGAAACCCATGGTACCGTAAATCGATATATGCATGAATTCAACATAAAACCACTATACTCTACGCTTTCGTACACCTATAAGTCTTCAAACATTATTACAAGAGACAGAAACATATATTGCACCTAACTCCTTAACAAAGCACAATACAACTTACCTCATCAGCAAGCAAATCCTACATTTTTCATGGCCTCGACTGAAGGCAATTTCCTCTAAACTAGCAATTAATACATTATACATCCAACTCATATAATACTCTTAAGAGATCAACAATATCGAATTACCATAGCATCGTCACTCTTCACTTAACATCCACTCTCCTTATCTATTTTATCAGAGCCATACAACCCTTTTCAACCATCCTTATCGCATATCTATTTTTAAACAAAGAATCAATTTTATAAGTTTTTACCCTACTATCTCATACTATCAATATTTATTTCCTCCTTTTCGAAACCCCCACCACACAAAAGAAACCCAACATCAAATAACAGAAACTCACATTGCACCCTGTCGAACAAAATTATATGCACAATACCGCCAAGATTCCTAACCAGTCACCACAACAACCACCTGTCAATAAGCAAAGCTGTATAACCATATCCAAACTATAATCCTCTATAAAGTAACACCTATCACCGCAAACCCAAACACATGCCTTATATGCACACCAAACACTACAAACGCACGCCACCTATAGGACCCTACAAAAACCCTAATAATAAAACAACGCGCTCCTTCCTCGACTCCCTCCCTCTTCACTATTTCTCAACGACCCACTATACGGAACAAATGATAAAAAAATGCGAGCTCCAAACATCATGATCAAATTACATAAAGCACACAAACTTCAAAGAAGCAAAAAATGCCTAATCACCAAACGTAAGGAATTTTAATATTCTATAAGGTTGCCTATTCCGTGCTTACGAATTTAAGGAAAATGCCAACGAAACACAATAGTCACCACCCAATCAGCGGATAACCCGCCACAACAACGTCGTCTAACAATCATCATGACCATATTGAATCTCAACAGAAATTACTTTTACTGTTAACCTAACGGTACCTTTATTGGATCTCGACATTGCAACTCCAACACCTTCACAAAATAGTGACCCCTTTTCTGCAACACCTTCCTACACAGTCTCCATGGAAACATTCCCATACTCTACACTCATTTCTTAATCTGTTAAAGTCTCTCTCTCTCTCACACACACCCACACACATGCACACACGCATGCACACACACCCACAACTAAACACCCACACAGGGTTTAAAAGTATTTTTAGATATTCCTAAATTTAATGGCCCATGCCAATGTTTGATACGGGCCTATAATAATAAACCTATATACCATATACTGAACACCAGTCGCCACACCAACGAACTCAGGCTCCGGCGTGAACACCACCTCACCCGCATCAATCACCGTGTAAACACCCTCACCATCAACAGTCAACGAATCAACACCTTACGCGCCATCCAACATATCTAACACCTCACTCACTCACTTCAACTCCACATATATCTACACGCTAAGATCGACCAATGTTAAAATATAAACCCTATATTACTTCAAACATACTATATATAATAATATACCCCCTACTATTATACCTAATATACTCACTAAACCAATCATAGCATCACATCAGCGTCGCAACATATATATAGTACTATACCGCCTATATATATATAATATATTATAATAATATAATTATATATATATATATATAGTAGATAGAGTATATATATAATTATATATATATATAAATATTTCACTATGTAATACAATAATATATATATATAACTCACAATAATATATATATATATATATACGTAAACAAAATAATAATAGGTAATATTATATACGAATATACACATAAAACCAATACTACCTACACACCCTAATCATATATAAATATAATATAATTATATATATATATATATATTTACTATATAATATAAGTATAATTGCTATAACTATTTTTATATTCTTTTATACATTATATGATATATATTAATATATATATATATATATATATATTATATAATATTATACCTATATATATATATATATATAATTAACTATATATATATGCATATAGTATATATATAATAAATATAAATTGATATACTATAATATATAATACTATAATTAATATATAGTATTAATATATAATATATAATATAGTATACTACCCGAAATACTCACTACTAGTACATATCATCTACTTATAGTATATCAATCACCCTAATATATATAACTATATATATCGTTGCGGTGCTTCCTTCTTACCACTCAACTATATATGTCACTAAATATAATATAATACATATCACTCAATAATATAATAACATACATACTCATCACACAAAACCATACTACGTATATATAATACTATATATAGTATAATTCAAAAACATAACACAAACCTAAACACCCCACCCCACCATATTCACTATCACTACTCCCACAAAACAACCCTCCAATCATAAAAAACCACAAACCCCCATACCCTACTATACATAACCCTCATATATATACCCATATCCCATTAATATAATAAAAGAAAGCACTTACAATCTAAAGACCGAACACCAAAACAAGAGGTACGTACTGAAAAACTTTTTGCCAGAATTAAAAAAAAAACACTTGTAACAAAAAAAAAAATACTATTATGTTGGTCGTTATTTTTTAAAAACCTTCTCTCACGATAACATCCTCACCCCTAAATAAGCATAAAGATAAAACTATCGTCATAAACGTTATCCAATCATTCCATCATCAGAAAGACAACTGAACAACCACAACATCGCTGAAAAGTAAATATATCGCCCTTTTTTGCCACACAACGAAAACACAAAAAACACGACAAACAACAAAACACCCAAACTATATACCATATAATTACCACGACTACAACTACATACTACCACTACCTCACACACAAACTACACATATATTACACACATATAATACTCACCACCTACACCTAACACCCCACCAAAAAAAAACCCCACCACAACACCACCCCCCCACCAAACCCCCACCAACCCCATACTCAACCTCCCTAACTCACAGCCTACACAAACACCACAAACCACAACACACACCAACAAACTCAAATACTAAACACCTAACCAACACACCATCAAATAACAACCCCACTCTCAATACTCACACTCACCAATAAAAAATAAATAATATAATCAATCACAATATCACCCCACCCCTACCTCATACTACCACTCACAATCACTCTCAATAACGTCACGTGTGTAAACAATTTAATGTATATCTATATAATAATAGCCACCACTCACATTTCATATGTCTATCCCCTTCGCACAAACCTTTCAGCAAATACTGCGTGGCGCACCCTAGCTATCATGCCCCGAACTCAACACTGTAACCCCAGATAAAGGTAACGCACAAGCTCAACCTTACCCATCACACATAACATCAATAAAGCTTCCACACACTACCTTCACACTTCATTTCCCATTACAGGCTTCTCACTTATCCCCACAATTACCCTTACAACCAGAGATCAGAAATGCCCACCTCCTTACGATATAAAGACATATATTTAAAGACAAATTAAACCTTCAATAGATCGTTAATTAAATATACCTTTCAGAACCTTGGATCAGACAGAATAAACTTGTAAACAACATAATTAGAAATAGCCTTAAGTCGGCTCCACCACACGTAATAAAAAGCTCAACGTACCAGTTAACATTTACTAATCTCGAAAAAACCGCAAACAAGGCATTACAAGCAGCCTAAACAATCCTCTCATACCCCCAATCACTAGAAAATTAACTCTCATGCTCATGCTCACAACACCAACACCCCAACCACACCGTGACACTCAAAATATTCTAAAACTTTTAAACGTTCTAACACATCTCACTCTACAGAACTAATAATCACGTCATTTAAACGATATAAGATACCGATATAAAAGACAATTAAATCATAAGAGAACATACACTGAAAGAAAACAACAACTATGTTAATACAACGGACGAATGCACCCAAAAACACCTCGCTTTTAATTCGCCTCTCGTTAAGAATCTTGCACACGCAAACAGACATCCAAACCACCGCAAAGACAAAATCTATGCACTCTGCAGCAGACCCAATCACTGCCCTCTCACGCTCATCCCACAACCTTAAAGGCCAAAAAAGTGAACAACAACCACCCCAGCGTCAAGAACTCGTAAGACTATATCACACTCCTCGAAAAACATTAAGTAGAACTAACAACACACACACAACATTCTATACACACTTACCACAAGCAATCACTACCAAATAATATTACCTCAAATAACAATAACACTCACCTACCACTCCCTTACACTCACATACATAAATAAACATATATATATATACTAAATAGTATAATAAATAACACATACTACACATCAACCACTAATACCCATTAACTACATCACTACACTCTACCCCCACACAAATATAACAAATACACATACCAAATAACTCATACAACATATCACCCACCACATAAACTCACAACAACCACACTATACTCAACTCATAACACACACTACTATAATAAACATATACTCATAACAATCATCACCTATATACATATATACCTACTCACACTACATACAAACCTCCCCATACTAAATCCTCAAACCTCTACCAACCCAATATATACTTTCCCTAATCATACAATACCTCACTCATAATCCTCCCTACTACAATATCAAATACCTCAACAAAAAATACTCACCCATAATAATAATCCCTACCAAATATAAACCAAATCATAAATACCTAATATAATATACTTTTCACTTCCACTTACGGGACACGAAACATCTTCAACTCTAACATTCTATTACAGTAAAAACATTCTCACTCTCCACGCGCACATGTCCCCAATTATTAAATCCCTCTAACCTAACCGTCACTCCATAAAAGTAGAATTTCTTCACCCTCTCAAGCTCAACACTTCGCAATCATATCTTCCATCTACAAAACATCTACAGAACTCTATTCTACACCAACCACTGATTCTACAGATTAACTAGATTCACGAGGCAAGCACAATATATTCCGATTGCCTACATACTCAGAGTTGCACCTGACACTCACTCTCACACACGAATAACCTAACAGAACTCTCTATAACCATCATATAATATATCAAATAAAAATATAACAAAATTACACATATACTAACTACCTCACTCACTATACATATCACAAAAAACCACAAAAAACTACTACAACTTAAATTACCTTTTACACTTTAACTTTTTTAAAGTTTGGCAAGTAAATCGATCTACAGTTTACACTTTACACACACACTATAATATATATATAATAATAACATATAATAAACTCATACCCACCTCTACTCACAATAATATATATAACAAACAAACATTATACATACTCATCTACACAATAACCAACAAACCTAATACCAAATAACCCACACTAACATACACTACTAAAAACAACAAATACAAACAAATCCATACATAATATATATATTATATATTAATATATATATATGAACTCCTACCCTACTACAAAACCCCACACAAATAAACACTTAACCACCCTACGAACCTACGAAACTATCATCATCCCACAAACACAATAACATCCCCTAAATCTATACCATACTACAAACAATAAAACATATACCTATACTACTCACACCATAACTACCTAACTACCACAAACTACTAAAATATATCCACCCAAACCTAACCCCATAAACTAAAATCACCCACTACAATATCATAAATATATCACTAATATACTATATTACCTATATACACCTATATCCCATATATATATACTAACCCAAATATAAATATATATATACTATATATAACAAATACTCATAAACTAATAATCCAAAATAAATACTATACCTCAAATCATAATAAATAAATATATACTTTGCTACATATATATATAATATGATTATATATATATATATATATAGTATATATATATAAATTATATTAAAATTCAAATAGCTTCAATAACACGTGAAGAAAAATTAGTGGATAAGGGATTCATTGTCCCTATCTCCCACAGGAAGAGATTCCTCCATACCAACAAACTATGACTATAAATTCAAAATTAACTGACAATAAACTATAAACACAGTATCAATTTTTTTAAAATTTTAATTTCAAAGTTTATTTTCTAACTTAAAATATTTCATACGAACTATTGCCAAATTATTGTTGCTCTTTTTTCAAGTATTTCATAAAATATGTTGCATTTTTATGGAAAGAAACAGGTCTAAAAAATTTTAAAATTCGATGTAGTTGTAAAACCAGGAAGGGGTCAATTTCAGTATTCCATATTAAAAAAAAATTAAATTCGACTTTATGTAATTTTTTTACTTTCGATGAAAAATTTTAAATGGGAAAGAATAAATGGTAACTTTTATGTGAATGGTATATGAAAATGATAAGATGTTCAGAGTTAATTGAAATAATGGGAATGGGAAAGAACTACGTACTTTTTTTCTAGAATAAGATATTCATTTAAATTCTCATATTTTATTTAATAGTTTTGCTGATAAAGGAGCAATAGTTATTGTGGTTATTATATGAATGTATTGAATGTATTGTTATAGACACTACACACATCTCAATCTCACTCACGATGACGAAAGAGAATCATGAATCTAAATTAACACAACACTGTTTAGTGTAATAAATTGAAAAGCTAACCCCAACACACACCCATACACTATAAAATATATATAACTATATACTCACTACAACTCCCACTACCTACTAAACTATACCCACTATATCTCACCTCACTCAACCATCTATACACCACTACAAAAAACAACACCAAACATACCTACACATACTAATAATAATCAAAATATAAACAAAACAAAAACCACACCCTAAATACCATATATTAAGCCCTAGTCAGCACAAAATATTGAGAAGGTTGCACATCTTCAGTAAACAACTACTCTTTTTTTCTAGAATAAGATAGTCAAGTAAATTGTAATATATTTTTTGCTGATAAAGGAGCAATAGTTATTGTGGGTTATTATATGAATGTATTGGTAATGTATTGTTATTAGAAGTCAAATGTGATTCCTCAGATGACGAATCAAGGAAATATGAATCTCAAATAAAAACTTTTTAGTGTTTTATTGAAATAAATAATTCTATACTCACAAACTACTTAAACACTATAAAAATACTACAATATAAACATATAATATACTAATTCTACTCATACATAATATACACCTACCCTAACACAGCAACACTCACAAAACCTACTACTACACTACTACACACACCCAACACACACTAATATACAAAAACAATATACTAAACAAATACTAACCCCCTACTATATATACCCACTACTCACCTAACTACAACACTAACAACTCACACATAAAACTCACACACTACACTCACTATTAATAACTCACCTAACAAACTACTCATTATATAAATATACAGCAAAAATACGAGTGACGCTGCTCTAAATTATCTCTCACTAAGCTCACAATCAGAAAGAAAGAGTGAAAACTACATGTATACCCTACCAATAATATAAAACTACTTTGTATAACAATAAATATATATTATACTAAAAAATATATATCTACACAAAAAATATAATAGCTACCTAACTAACCCTAACTACCCCCCTACTACTCCGATAACCCACACGCTAAATACCAACAAACAATACCTATCACACGCCCAACACATCACTATATGTACTAAAAATATTAAAAACTAAAAAAAAAACTAACTACTAACCTTATATATATATATATATATAATCCAATATAACAACTCATATACAAAAATATCGTAATACCATATAATAATATAATATATATATATTATTATATATATAATAATATAAAATACATATAATAACACCACCTACTAATAAAAACTCATAACACTCACTCACTCACATACTCACAATACAATAACCTATATAATCTACTAAACCTACTCACTATATACTATAACTAAATAATATTATAAAATACCACCTCTATACAACCTAACACACACAAACACCACACTCACAAAACCACTCACTACTAATATATATAAACTACACAAAACACACTCACTAACAATAATAACCTACTAATAATGTAAACCAACAAGATATAGCACTCCAATATAAAATATATAATATATAAATATACAAACTCACTCACCACAACCATCACTATATATATATATATATAAATATAGATATATATATATCTATAATATATATCTACTATATATATATATATATATATATACGACTCAAACCAAGCACATATAAAATCATATTATATATTATAATATATAACCCCTACATAATATACTCACACAACCCTACTAATATATAATATAACGATATTATTACTAATCACCCCACCTACTATATACTAATAATAAACTCACTCACTAAAATAAATACTCACCAACACTCCTATATACACTACCACAACATCAATAACTATACATATAATACCCTACCACCTCAATATATACACTATATACTATAAATACTAAAACCAATCTCACTAAAACTATTAATAATCTATCACCCACTACCCAAACCCCAGTTATATATACTACCACCATAACCCCCATTATTGATATATAATATATTATAATATATCATAATATATATATATATATATATATATATATATATATATATGAAAATATGCCCCTTAATGTGAATGGTGATTAATTCTGAAACTAGAGCCTTTATCTAACAAAGAAAACTTTTACTAGAATTTTCGCTTTCTATATAGACTCTTGAAAACTAGAGATAAGCATATCTTTCATATGATAATCTTTTTCTTATCTGTGGAAGATTTGAAAGTGTTATTTGCTTTCTTCTCAATTAAAAGTATGGGCAAAAATGAATACATCATAAGTATCAAAAAACTCAAATACCTGTTAAATACAAAATTTTCACTTATGTTTGAATAAATGCAACGACATGTCCAAATCTACCAATCACATTATCTCAAATAATCTCTATTATAATAAAGATTCATAATATTTAAGTTATATGTTCGTGAATGCTTTGAATTCGAATAAATTGACTAAGAAATTATTATACATTACAGAAAAACTCATATTTTATGTTGAGCGGACCACCCTAATCTATCATTACTTGGGAGACCAATATAGACCAATTATTTTCCGATGGGCAAGGGCCAAGGCTCACCAAATTCCATCAGTTGGGGGCACTCAGTAGGCCAGATCCAAATTAAAGGTCGATATGTCCTGATACATGGCGTTTGAAACTTTGCAAATCATAGGAAGTTGTAAAAGTAGATAGAGGAAATGTAATCCAAACTTTACTAGTAGAGTGCAAGTAAGATTGAACATGGCTGTAAAATTTGGAGCAAGAGTCCAGAAAGGATGAGATTGTGTTTCAAGGCTTATTGTACGATTATTTATTAATGAACTACTGAAGAGTTCAGAAGAACAGTGTCTTTTCTAATTACGATTGCATTTGGAGAGTTACTCAATATTTCTTCGGGCATGGAGAGACTGGAATTAGCTAATGTAAGTGAAAGCGATGATAAGACGGAAAATCGTAGACTTCAGCGTACGTTTGAGTAGAAAACTCCAGATGTGCCAGGACATACTCCATAGAGGGAAGAACGACACCTCTATAAAGAGTAAGCAACTGGGGTGGTATGAAGAAATTTCAATGGTGACTCCGAACACTGAGCCTCAAAGAAGTTTGCTAAGGAAGAGAGAGATAGTGTGATCAGTCTAAGAAAGAAAACGAGAAAGGGGAAATACCAAGAATTTTAAGACAAGTCGAAAGGTTATTCATATGTTTTCGAAGAAGTAATAGTTGCGATGAAAGATTGTCTGGTAGAAAGTTGTGGGGAAAGTTTGTCTGGTAGAAAGTTGTGGGGAAAGATTGTCTGATAGAAAGTGTTGGGGAAAGATTGTCTGGTAGAAAGTTGTGGGGAAAGATTGTCTAGTAGAAAAATGAAAGAAGCAGAGTTTTTTTTAGAGCATGAAAACATTCATATTTAGTCTTTTTCGGACTTAAAATTTTTATCTTCAAAATTAATTTTGATAGAACTTGTTCTCGTGTTGGTGACAGTGCGGAATAGTGGGAATATAAATATTCGTATTTTCTTATCACTCTTGCTAATAATTGTTCTGGGTAGAATCCTTGCATGAATTTTATTTGAAGGACTAAAACAGTAAAATTATTAAGCAAAAGTGTGCTTACCATCTTGATTCTTTAACTTTTTACTGGCAAAAAATTTACATCTTACCGAAGCATTTCAATAACTTTTTTAATACAGTTTTTCTTCCCAATGTTTTATCTTGCGAGCCTATAAATAATATTCATGTAGAGAATATTATGACTTCTCCTTATGATCTAATT
>JABUQX010066063.1:0-2500 GCA_015478945.1 Trachelipus rathkii | reverse complement strand
AATAAAATAATAATAATAATAATAATAATAATCATAATAATAATAATAATAATAAATAATAATAATAATAATAAATAATTTAATAATACATAATAAATAATACATTAATAATAACAATAATAATAATAATAATAATACATAATAATAATCAAATAATAATAATAATAATAATAATTAATAATAATAATAATAATTAATAATAATAATAATAATAATAATAATAATAAAATAATAATAATATAATAATAAATAATAATAATAAAATAAATAAATAATAATAATAATAATAATAATAATAATAATAATAATAATTAATATAATAATAATAATAATAATAATAATAATAATAATAATAATAATAATAATAATAATAATAATATAATCAATAATAATAATAATAATAATAAAATAAAATTAATAATACATAATAATTAATAATAATAATAATAATAATAATAATAATAATAATGTATAGCACTGCAGTGCATAATTGCAATAATGCCGTGGTCGTAAAATATGAGCCATTAAAGCGAGATACCTTGAATTATTTTTGAAATCATTTCTGCCAATGCGTTAAAAACGTAACTGCGAAATGTGCGCGATATTACCCGCAAACGCAATTTTAGAAAAGTCAAAAAGTCGTCAGAATTCATTTTTTTGAAATTTGTTTTCCATAAATTCTCCACATCTAAGGAAAGTTACATGGATGTCACCCACCACACTACACACACACACCACACACACCACACACATAATATATATAATATATGATATATATATAGTATATATATATATATAAGTACTATAGATATAATGCTTCTCACTAGGTTAATATACTACTCTCTATAGCAATTTCATATCCCCGTTCACTGTATATGAAACTACACTCACTCATCTATCAATTAGGCTAAGTTAATTTGCCAGGCTATCAATGACATCTCGATCATCAGACTCGAAGCTGACAATATACAACGCTTATACTGTCACCACAGATGATGATGGATCTAACAAGTGAATCAGCTCAATAATACACAATACCAAATATCATCTAGTCATATATAAACTATTATATTATATATACACACTATATTACTTACTATATACTACTATATACATATGATTTCTAATTAACTCCGAATATAGGGGTATACCATCTGTATACACACCTATACCCATATACATATCTACTCTCACAGCTAGATAATATCAGTTACATACATAAAGTTAACATACGTACTATATATTACTTATATAATCACACTCATACTCATATGTGATACTACGTACCTACACAGAAGCAAAATCACTCTAACTTCACAATTCACACTGATTCACTGCTCATCAGCATCACAGTCATGCACCTCCGCATCAAATCGACTCTACTGGTTCTCAATCCTCTCATCAGACTACCTAGCATGATACAGGGCTGCTTCTTGACGTACATCGATCACTACTACTTACTATAATATATACATACGGTCTACCATTATATACTATATAATAATAATTATATATATATATATAACTTATTAATACTGTATATATATATACCTATATAATATATATAACATGATAGATTAATATAGTATACTATATATATTATACATATAATGAGCTTACGCTAATATTCACAAATCTGACTCCGTATATATATATACACGCAATAACTACTATATATAACATACTATATATAATATATACACATATATATAATAGACGATATATATAATATATATATATACCCGCATATATACATATATATAATACTATAATATATATATATATACTAACTATTATATATATATACATATATATATATATATATATATATATATTATATATATACATACATATATATACTAGATATATATATATATTATATATATCAATTTCGTAAAAATTGTCCATAAACTATATAAAATAATATTACAAAAATGTTAAACACATGAGTTAAATTGTAAATAAGAACTTCCAAAGAGCCCGGGCATCCACAAAACAAATTAATACAATAAAAATTGAAACTAATTTAATAAGCAAGAGAACGAGAAAAATTAATAATGACAAACCAGGAATCCACAATCCTAATGAGATCTTGTTACATTGGTTTCCTAATTGGCAATTATTATTGTTCAATTTTCATTTAATCATAAAGGCATTCTTGGACTGTTATAAATGTCATCAATAATTCTGCTGTAAGCTCGGAAGATATTAATGAGAGGATATATATTTCTTCAATCAGGAAGAAATGAAAACTTCAAGGTTCAAATTAATTTATTGTAGTTTACAAATAAACAAAAAGTATATTAAAAATTTTTAAAAGTATATTTATAATTGTGTTTGGGTTGCCTGTTTTTTTTTTTTTTTAAACTTCAAGTTATGTTTGGATATGTGAATGATTTTTAAATATATATATTAGATAAAACGATGCAAACATATATATACATATCATACATATATATATATCTCTATATATACTATAAATATATCTACTATATGACTT
>JABUQX010066062.1:0-24081 GCA_015478945.1 Trachelipus rathkii | reverse complement strand
ACAAAAAAAAAAGATAATAAACAATTAAGTCATAAGTCACAGGTCTAAAACACAATCCAATAAACCATCACCATCAATCTGAAATGGAATGAACTTGAACAACTTCACGAACAGATAGAGTATTTATTAATAGGAACTAAAAAAAGGGAAGAAAACAGGATAAAGTAGAAATTATGGAAATGATCACCTCGCCCATCTTTCATTCAACTTATCAAAATACATTTCTCTCATTCCACTACATCCACTTACATAAGGGAAAAAAATATTATAATCAAAAAATAATAGCACATCTTCTATTGCATTTTTTAGTTTGTAAATTTAAAATTTTCCCCGACTTTCATGACTTTGGAATTCCCTGACTGTTCAGCCATGATTTAAAACTGTTCCCGACTTTCCCTGACCAATTTTATTTCCCGACTTTCACCGACTTCAGAAAGTGAGAACCCTGTCATGCAAAATCATAAATACCGAAACAGACTCCTTGGAGTTGGTACAATTAACACACCGGAGACGACTTAATTCAATCATTCTATGCATTACGATTTGTCCGCTTATATATTATATTAACTTAAATTAACGATTTATATATCTTATACTAAAATAGTATCTGGCCATTACATCCACTACATTCATTCTTAAATTCGTCTGACATCCAAGTTCAACTTCTAAATATTATTTCAACTAATCTTAAGAAATTAAAGAAGAAATCTTAAGACCAGACTATCCAGAGTCACCAGCAGGTATCATATGCTACCATACAATTTAAAAATTCGTTTTTAGAATCAATATTTATTTGAATTAAATAAGAAATCATTTAAATTCCTACTTCATAATAACTAAAAGTATTTCATCTTAATACGAAAAAAAGGATTTTATAATCATGGTAATTTCTACTGGGGAAAGACAATTTCTTATTAGATTAATCACTCAGCACAAACAAAGTCGAAAAACACCCCATTCCTCAAATCCAACATCAACGCTTTCTTACTCACAACTCATCTTCAAACTCTTGGACGTGGAAACTTGAAAGTGGAAAACCTTAAGATCAAATCCTTTTTCATTTCTACCACTTATTCCTCTGTACATACGTCTGCTTCATATTATAAATTAAGCCTCTCCCTCTCTCTCTCGCCTCTCTCTCTCGCTCTCTCCTCTCTCTACTTAATATATAATAATATATTAATAAATATATATATATATATATAGGGTATTATATACATATATATAATACATAAATAGTATAAATAAAATTAGTACTTAATATATATAATAATAAATATATAATAATATCATATATTAAATATATATATATATATAATATAATATATATATATATATATATAATATATATATATTAATATATTATAATAATATATAATTATATATATATATATAATATATATATATATATAAATATATATAATAATTAATATATAATATATATATAATAAATATAATATTATATGACAAAAATTACTTACGGCCCCGAGACGGAAGATCCCCTGTGTCACGTTAACACTTTTCACATATAAGTATAATAAATATATATATATATAATACACAATAATATATTATATAAATATATATATAGGTAGCCAACACTATATATAATTATATATTATAGAGTTAATATAAGAACACGTTAATATACTATAAAAACCTAACAAACTGCTCATTCGGAAGAATGGCAAAATAAAATCTATAACACCATATTCTGCCGTGTAAATAAAAAAAACATACTTACATCCCTAAAACTGTTATATTTTATGTTAGGTGACATTATTGTTACTTATCTTAACTAAAATTATTACCCCCTAATTCCAAAAAAATGTAGTCAATAGTCTGTAGCTATCGTTTGATTTTTAACTATGTGCTTCACCAATCGAGAATAATAATAATATATGAATATATAAAATATATATATAAGAAATAATTAAAGAAGATAGTTTAGAAGCGAATCTACATAACCGTGCATGTTCGTCGTCATTCAAGTTCTCAGTTTTTTTTTAAGACAAATCCCTCAGTTGATAATTCTCAGACCTACCTCTGATGCTTACTCATCCAGACAATGCAAAAGTTTCTTGCATCATTCTTATTTCTGTCTTACATATAGCTAATATCGAGATTCATCAGTAACTGACTATCTTTTAACCGAGGCTATCGTTACAGGATGGACAACTGAATAAATATCAACAGATGCATTTTGAAACTCGCAATTAAGTCCCACGTCCGCTATTTCCAAACATTTCGGATCAAAATGAGAGCTTTCAATCCTTAAGATTATTATCGCTTTCGAAGCATGGAGAATGCAATACTAAAAAATGAAGATCAGTTCAGCTAGATACAACTCATCGCCGCGATAAGTATAGGACATCGGAAAAATCGTCACCAGAAAATTTTCTCATTACAGTAATAAATTAGCTGATTTTTATTCTAATGAAAGAGTGGAAAAAAGATCCTAAAATATCGATACTAGCAGAAAATATCATGAATATCAATTTAAATCGTGATACGTTAGAAGCCTCTGTTTCAATTTGTCAATCTATTGTACCACTAGTTCAGAGCTGTGCATTTCATCCCTTAAATGCATTTATTCTTATCTTCATTCCAGCAATTTCAGGCGCACTTCAGTATGCAAATCCACCACATTATTTATACCGAACGTTTTTTTGTAAGTTCTATTAGGACGGATCTACGAAAATTGCATATTTGACAGATAATTTTGCAGTTCAGATGCAATTGTTCCAGTAATTTAGGTTATAGACTGTATCTAAAAGTTCCTTCTATCTGCAGCATTGCTAGAGATAAAATGGAGAGAGTCGCAATATTAAGAGTCATCACTTCGATTACATTAAACAGCGTGACAACGAGAATTTCATTTCTGATTTTCCCAGGCAAGATGCCCTCCTCCAATAAGGTGCCAAAGTAATCGTCCTTTCTTTGTGGATATGTTCACAAGCCATCAAAATTGGCTTTAAGCTCCTGAAAGACAGCATTCACTATCTCATAATGAGATAACCATCTCCATCTCACTTCAGTGCATTCTGGAATCTTGAGGAATCATGGAACTTTTTACCAGTGCTAAGGAACTGGCAAAATTTTTTTTTTATGCGACTTGCTAAACCGTCTGGTAAATGTCTTTCAAAAGTATGAAAAACAAACTTTTGACCCTTTTGGATTTCTTATTCCTGTAGAAAGGCTGCTGCCAGGACCACACCTATGATGTTTTACAGTGTATATAAAGAACTCTTTTGCCTTCTATCTGAAAGCCTATTTTTACACCTCGCAACAATGTGTTCCAGCTATACTTAGACAGCACTCCATATCAAAATTCAAAAAGTTAACCTTGACCTCTACTAAGTAAGCACAACGTATGGGGAAGTATAATATGACACATTATGCAATACTAATCTCTTTTCCATTGGGTATTTTAACAATTGACAGAACATTTCTACGGGATTTTTATCCTCCACTACCCTAAGCATGGTTTTTCATGTTTTTCTCAAATCTTATCCTTTCAAAACTTCGACCCATTACATAATCAAGAGCGTTTACGGCAGTGTCCTTTGCTGCCTGCTTAAATTCGACCTAGTCACTCTGATCTTTAAACCATGTTTTAAGGGCAAGAACCAATTTGGCCTATTTCAGATCATTCAGGCCCCACCTAAAAGTGGACAAAATCGGAATTTTCAGTCGATTTTAACCTATATAGACACCAAATGTATGTTTTATTTTTCCCTTATAAACACGTATGGATTATCGGTGGCTTTTCTGTGTTTAGTAGGTCCATATCTTTCAGAACATTTTCAATTTTCAAATTTTCATGTTTCATGAGTCAATCAGTTCAACTTCCAGAATTCTTCCGAAATGACTTCAAACTTGAAATATGCATATAGGGTCCATTATCTTAAAACTAGTACAGAAGATACTTTCTTCAGATTTTTTGAGTTTTCTGTGACTCAGCGATTGTCCAATTTCCAAAAATGCCACTTTTTTTTTGAAATTTATGAAATAGAAAAATTGCCGATAATTTATTTCAACTATTCGGGACGAAGTGGTATGAAACTTTTCAGCATATTTTAGTCAAGAAGCTGACACAATTTTTTGACTTAGATTATGCTCTTCTATTTAACTATTAATAGTTTTGGATTTGTCGTTGGAACAAATTTAAAAAAAAAAAATAATTTTCGAAATTTTTATTTAAAAAAATTCTCTTAGTAACAACAAAAATTATCTAAGAAAAAAATGCATCTTGCCCCCGATTCCATATGCCCTGAAAATTTCATCTACATCGCATCGCACGAACAGAAAAAAAAAAATTACCCAATTTTATTGTTTCTTTGCACTTGACGATTAACCATAATGAGGATCACATCGCGGTATGCACCGCTTGATGTCTAAGGAGTGAAATTCTTCTTAATGCAACTGGAGCAGGCTACCTAAATTAATGGTACGAAGAAGAGAGAAGGGTAAGGCTGGGCTTTCATGTTTCGCTTTTGTCAATTCTCCTTAACTCTTCTTCTTCTTCCGATAGATGAATATGAACGCACCTATACCCACAATCTCTGAGGAAAAAAACAGGTAAATCGAAGAAGAAAGAAGAAGAAAGAAAGAAGAAGAAGAAAGAAGAAGAAGAAAAATGAATCAGAGAAAAGAGAAAATCAGAAAGAAAAGAAAGAGAGAAGAAGAACGAAGAAGAAAAAGGAAGAAAGAAGAAGAAGAGAAAAAGAGAAATAGAGATACATATATTATAATTATATATAAATAAATAATGGAATATAATGTATATAAACATATATATATATAATTATCATAAGAACTTACCATCGTCAAATCAATGAGATTATAATATAAATCATTACATAATAATATATGTATGGCAGAAAACAAGATATATGTACATAATTAAATACTTCACACTTTCATACTATATAACTAAATATAATAATATATATTTATATAGTATATATATATAGTAGATATATATATATTATATATATTATTAAAAAATGAGTAAAAAGCTTCTATTTATATAGTTTTTTTAAATCAATAACTTATAATTGGCTATATGATTTATCTCAATTTCTAATTCTTTTGCAAATGAAATTAATTTTAGACTCATCCTTTTTCTTCGTCATTATTTCTTTTCTTAGTTTTCTTTCCGTCACATTTTACGCGGTTTTCAACTTTGTCGCCTTCAGCGAAAAAAATTATAAATGGACAAAAATACACCTTGCCAGCTGGCTTTTTCGGTGTAAATAGTATAACACATTAAACGAATAAAAAAGACTATGTGGACAAAAGCTGCCAACTCACAATCATATCTATGTATAATTATTAAAAACTATAACATGACTTTAAAATGCTTAATAAAATTAATACGAATAAAGAATACAAGATATATATTATATTATAATAATTATTATATAAATAAGAATCTAGTGATATACTGATATTAAGACAGTATAAAATATATAATAACAATAATAATAACCCTACTAATAAACTAATCCGAATATTTTAAAGATGTAAAATATTCATATGTCACTAATAGTCATGAGAAAAAAAAAACAACAATAACATAATACATAAAAACGCCTAAGAGAACCCTTCACTTTTAATAATTAGGAGCTTTTTCCGAAAGAAATTCTTAAAACCATAGCAACGAACGACGCCATTTGTCAGAAGTTCAGAATATATCAACAATCTTGTGAGACTATTTTAATGGCCCATTAGTCCTCAATGCAGGAAGATGTCCAATTGCCTCTCTGGTTGATTTTATTATTACGCTATTTATTATTAAGTTTAAGCAATACTTTTTAATATTTATTTGCATTATCTTTATATTGACTGCGGCATATTACCTTTTAATATTACAAATTGCTCGAAGATAATATCCTTCCGGGGGGCACTTGACTGTCTCACGGGGGGGCAAAGCCCACCCGGAGGTTTGCTCTGATAATGTAATAACACTGGGTTGTGCTCCGAAGTTGCAGAACCAAGGACGATGGAAAATAACTCAAAACCACCCTTAGACTCTCCCATCACTGAGCTCAGACCTTAGCATGTTCTTAGAACTCGGTTAGAATCATCTTATGGGTTACCTCCACTTTGCTGTATCAGCATGCGGCGTAACTTGCGGTCCGTGAGTGGCAGACATCCTAAACAGTTTACACCACACTACTTCTCACAATAAATGATGTGAAAATTCTCCCCCTTTAACTCTGTGTATTAGGTGTGGTCGCTCCAACCTACATCGAAACCTTCAGCAGGAGCTGATTAATTAAGTCTTTGATACAATTGATTTCTTGATCAATATCATTAATTCCCCAATGGAAAAAAGGCTCCACCATCATTGAGATAGGAGGACCATATCAATGAGGGCTAATAAGTTACTGATACCCTCTACAGCAGATGAATAATACAATAGATATAATACACAGATTTGAGAAATCTTGAAACTTGTATGTAAGACTTCTTTGACTTCCCGTAAAAGGATTTATGATACGTCCTCGTCAACTATATACCATTGACATATATAGAGAGACAATCTCTTAACAGTGCACTAAACTACTCATCAGAGACATGACTATTTAGAAAGACGACTGAGAATTTTTCCGTGAAAGACACGAACAAAAAGCCCAGGTCCCATGAGAACTGCGTCAAGTCCGAGATATTAATAAGTCAACCAACCTAAAAAAGTCATACTCTCTAGATTTGCACGTGCCCATACCAAAAAAAGACACGAACTAGAGAAAAAGAAAATGAACCAAACAGAAAATGAACCAGAATACCCCGAACAAGACGGCAAGGGGGACCCAGGGGGGAAAACTACATTCTAGGCATATTATAAACGAAGTAAATCCAAACAATAAGCGAGATTTCATTTTTCTGAAACCAAGAATTGGCTTCTTTCTTTATGACTAATGAACTTTTTTCTTTATTTTTAGAATAAATTTATTTATCCTATACAATCTCATCCTCACCCTGTATCTTAAGCTACATGGTATAACAGACATAAATCTACACTACTTAAGTACTACTTGAACGCGCTTCTCAATACAACTCAAATACAATCGGATCGCCCTCATTACACATCCCTGAAAAAATATAAGATTTAAAACTCAGAGGCAGAGCTTTATTATAAAGAGGGGATATAAAATTTATTTCAATCTAATTCTATAGATGATCGGGCGAGTTTTTTACACTTTATTATTACGTTAGTCAATATCGGGTTCGATCACAAAATTACCTGCAATATTCCTTCCTTTTCCTATTCTTAACCTTTTGGGTAACTTAAAAGAATCTCAATTTTGTTACCTAATCATGCAGACACTATATTCCCGAATTTCATCTTATTTCTTTTACAACATCTTTGTATATTTCACACTACGACAGTCCCACATCTTCTCCTTTATTGAAACTAGGCTCGAACGCATCACTGCTTCTGTGGTTCGTTTTATTAACCCTATGACATAAGTTCTTTTGAGTGTTGGAGAAATCTTTATTTATACGCGTGTGTAACAGTTCGAACAGGACTCCCTATTAGCAATCAGACACCGTAATACAGTAGACCGCGAAGCAAAAAGAACTTCGCACTAATTGGCCAGTTGCCGAAAGCGAACAAGTCATCAGCTTTCCGTGCAAACAGAGTTTTTTTATGGTTTTATGTTTTTTAAGCCCGATCACTAAACAGTGCAATTCTCTTCTCATCTCACATTAGCACGTCAACCTTATTGAATCTTACAAATCCCTTACTAACACTGCCATAAAAATCCACGTCAATCCCTTATATTTATAATAAAAAACAAAATCACTATAGCGGAATAAAAAACCAAACAATGCACACTTATAAGGAATAAAAATACAAAATTGCACTTATATAGGATTAAAAACTCTACCAAGGTAACGGATATGAGAATTAAAAAAGGTACAATATCAAAAAAAAAAATTACAAGAGTGAAATAAAAATATTTAGCTCAATTACTTAGCTATAGCCAATAAAGAAAATATTTATAAAGAATGAACAACATTGGAATAGATAGATGTCAATGGTCAAATAAATAGAAAAAAAAATTATTTATCTGGAACATCAAAAATATGGTGAGTTGGGGGAATGAATAAAAAAAAAAAAATGTAATAGATAATTCTTTTGTACTATATATTGATTAATTCTTCTATTTATAATTCTATGAATAGTAACTTCTAGCAACTCTTGAGGACGAAAGACTACTAAAATCTATATACAAGCATATCTTGAGGTGTGAACATGCCAACAGCGAATATCAAGTTTTCTACGATCACTTTGTTTATTTAATAATAAATGTCACGCTTTTAAGTAAATTCACGAAACGACTTTACATATATACTATATATTTGAATAATTAAGTAGCAGTATAATCCGTAGATAGATTTATGAATATGGTTAAAGCAGCAACAACCTATTTGAACATTACTGATCAATTAATTTCGCTTTCTAATTAGTAGTGTACAATCAGTTTGAAAACCTAGATTGAGAAAACTGCTAATCTTATTTCTGGTCTGGTGCCTCACCAGTTGCGAGTATAATAACTCGTCCCTAGCTATCAACAATATACATTTAATAGAGATGGGTTTGATCAGTTGTGACTAATATTGAGACTTATTACACATATTATTACTTCAAGTGCTATATCTATACGTCTAACATAATTTCTAAATTCATGCAATCTTAATATATTTGAAGACATTGATCCTGCTGTTACATCTATCATACAGACTCGTCGGATTGTAGACATTTTTTATTGTTTATCTTTTAAAAAATATAAACAATAATTTGGTTCTCTTACTTTAATAAAAAATAAAGTAAAGTTACTTTAAATTCAATTACAGAATACCTATACGTCCGGTCAAAGCCATGCTCACAGCAGCTACTATGGATATAGAGCAATTATTAAATTATCTTGTGTTATCTAGCTTTCGGTACAGTTCCAACATAAAATAACTACACCATACTTTCTACGTTATATTTCAATTCATATACCTTTTATCGAGAAATAATTACCAGTATTCTATCAACCTTCAGACTTAGACGACCCGCCCCTTGCATTTGCACCGGATTAAACCTCTATAAATAACTCTAACTTTCTCTACACAACACACGAAGGAAAGACTTCTTTGCTCCACTCTTCTTCGATCTCCCTTTTTCAAATGTCATCCAACGACTTGTGGCATTCTTCTAACTCTTGCCCGCATCATTCTACACAATGAACTATCTCCTTTCTTCTTACATTCTTTCCTCTTTCCTGCCTACTACTTCTTCTCCCTTAACTCTGTCTTTCTTTTTTTCACTGGACCCCTCAATAGAATAGGTTGGGTGAAACCTTTGTTTAAAAATTTTTTTTTCTCAGTGGCTTGAAGCCCCCAAATTCGGACTACTGCCTTAATACGTAATAAATCATTCTACCTCCCAGTGGCCTCAATATAGACTAGTGGCCAGATATACTCCAGTACTTCCTATCCTCCAGCTCCAACCCGCCGACTGAATGAACCACTCATTATCTCTATCAGTAATCCCATTCTCTCTAGCTCACCCACCAAGATTAAATTGATTCCTTCTTAGAGTCCTTCTCCAGGCATTTTCCCTCAGACCCCCGCTCCCCCGCTAGATCTACAACCCATTGAAAAGCTCTCAAAGGCCTTAAGCACCATAACCACTCTCACCAACACATTGACACCTTTAAATAGCCAAATATGACAAACTACATGTTTCCATATTTTTATAAAATTTCAGAATGTGATAACATGCTAAGTGCTGCTTAGAACCTTACCTTACCAGGGCATGCTAAATTATGCCTCCAAATGAATAACCCTAATTTCCTACCCAATTAATTAAATATCACCTTACTTTCGTTCCAATTATCATTTTTCTTCAAATAAAATGTCTTTTATAGACTGCCAGTAGAAGTTCCTGATGTTCTTGAATTATTCTTCCAATTTAAACCCTCATCATTCCCAAAAAAAAAAAAAAAAAAAAAAAAAAAAAAAAAAATACTTCGACCAAGACCTAAACCATAAATGTTTTGGCCATTTGATACTCAACAATGTAAGATAATAATGGGTTCCTGGACAACTAGTGGATTGCAGATTAATTTAAAGTATTATTTTGTTAATGAAGAGGTAAGATATTATATTATAAGAAAAAGTTAATGCAATTTTAGCCGTGGTAATGCGGTTTAAAACAATAGTTGCAAAAAGAAAACATAAAGAAATAAAATTACATGACGTATTCAGGAATTTTGGTACTTGTAAAACTGTCTGGTTTTTATTTCTTCGATTTCTAAAAATTTCACAATATCGATAAAACATGTCAAATCGATGTTACTTTTTATTATAATTGACTTGAAAATATTTAGTTATGTATCACAAACAGGGTTGTGAAGTCGGTTCAAAAATTTTCCGACTCCGACTCGGACTCCGACTCCGACTCCACCCTCTTCAAAATTACCGACTCCGACTCCGATTCCAACTCCGACCTATTCAAAATTACCGACTCCGACTCCGACTCCACCCTTTTGAAAATTGCCTAATCCAACTCCGATTCCAACTCCGACCTATTCAAAATTACCGACTCCGACTTCGACTCCGACTCCGACTCCAACTCAACTCTTTTGAAAATTACCGACTCCGACTCCGACTCCAGTAGTATGGGGGGCGAAAACGACAGGTGCCAGATTTACGGCTAAATCTGGTACCCTAGTTATATTTTGATATGTTTAGCATTTTTGGTACTTTTTTCTGGTACGATTGTATATTTTTTTCCGTGGATTTTGATTCCGGATCTTTGACTTGAGCCTGAGCCTTCGTTCGTCGCGTTTTTACCGCAGGTTCCCGCGTTTTTGTCGCCGTTCGCTCTTTCGGTGCAATTTTACGGACATATCCTGCATCAGCAGCCCTTTATCATCGCTCCCTTCTCCGATGTAACCTCGAGGCAAACTGAGGAGCATTGCATATTAGGTATAATTATATCCCTTTGTCTTGAAAGGGTGAAATGAAGATTGAATTTTTAAACATCTGTTACCCATAAATTCTTAAGAGATTTGACATGAAGAAGAGGGGAGAATACAGAACAAAAAAATGGGTTCGGGAATATATTCTTGTTACTGAAAGGGGAAAAAATTGATGCGTATAAACATATATATATATATATATATATATATATATGTATACCTAATATGTAGCAACAATAATGTAGTAATATATATATGTATATATATTACTTAAGTAATAACTAATAATAATAATAACAATAGCATGAAGTAAATAACACAACAACTAGTAACATGTTTATATGTATGTATGTGTAATACCAACTTATATGCTTATGCTATTTGCATGGCTGCAGCAGCCAGCAGCAACCTATGTAACCAATAACTTAGCACCAACAACAGCAGCAGCAGCAATAATAATAATAAATAATAACAATATATAATATATATATATAACTTCTTTCAGCTGTACTATATATATATATATAATATATATATATATATATATATATATATATATATATATATATATATATATATACACGCATATTCGGTAAGGTACCGAATTATTAAGCATCGGTTTAATAATATGACAAGGTATTAATGTGTATGATTATAAGAACGTAAAACTTTGACTACGAGGGTTTCATTATAATTTATTATTATTATTATTATTATTATTATTATTATTATTATTATTATTATTATTATTATTATTATTATTATTATTATTATTATTATTATTATTATTTGTTTACTTATTTATTTATTTACCATGTGTCGGAGTAATTGAGTCACAGTTAATTCCGGTGAGGTTAGTATGCAGTCGTTTAGTAATAAAATAAATTGAACAATGTATATTGAGCAATAATAATATATATATATATGTAGCAATAGCCAGCAGCGCTGCAGCAGCAACCTTAGCCAATTTTGTATAATACATTTATTTATATTTTAAATAAAAAAAATACCTGATTAACAGACTTTGTAACAATTTTGATCTTTAATATCATAGGTTTTTTACCTATTCTGGTTTTAATTGTGTAATGCTATTACTACATTTAAACTTAATTATTTAATTTAATATAACATATGCAGCAATAGCTTTATATTATATTTTGGATCTTGCAAATTTCCATTTTGAATTATATTGACTTCTTTAACTGCTATATATATAGTAATAATGTAATATGTATATGTAATATAGATAATATAGCCTTAACCCCTTGCAACATAATAATAATAATAGCAACAACTAATAGCAATATAATAATATATGTAATAATAGCCAATAATAATAATAACATATGCAACAGCAATAATAATAATAATAGCCAACATAATAATAATAACAATAATATTGTATATGTTGCTCAATAATAGTAATAGCCAGCCCAATACAGCCAACTATCTAATATCATATATATATGTAATAATAACAGTAATATATATATGTGTATATGTATATATACTCTCTACTGCTAACTATGCTATATAACTATATAATATACTATACTTAACCAACACATATATATATATATATATATATATATATATATATATATATATATATATATATATATATATTAGCCTAATACAACCTTAATGTTAGCATGTACTGCATACATAATCTGTTCAAACATATAAAGATTGTCGTTTCTATAACAATGCACATAGATAATCCGTTTTTCTAAAGGTTGAAGACTGACATTTCTATTTTTAAATCTCTTTTTCTTTTTATGTTCGTCAACTAATATATTTTTGCCTAAGTTCAAACACGCACATTTTGTTAGTTATTTTTATTTTATGTTTCATTTTGTATTTATACTTTGTGTTCAATTTTTTATTTTTTATTTTTATTTATTTTCACTAAAAATTTTATTCATTTTATGTTTTTAATGTAAAAATTTGCGTTTTACGCATCCTGAAGCAGTAAATCAGTAAATCAGTAAATCAAACTGCCCTCCATACCCTCCCACCCTTCTATGATCTATTGATCTATTGATCTATTGATTCAAGTCATATTTTTTATTAAAATTGCTATGTTTTACATACCCTAAAGCAGTAAATCAGTAAATCAGTAACTCAAATTGCCCTCCATACCCTCCCACCCTTCTATGATCTTTAGATCTATTGATCTATTGAACTATTGATCTATTGATCTATTGATTCAAGTGATATTTTTTTATTAAAATTGTTATGTTTTACATACCCTAAAGCAGTAAATCAGTAAATCAGTAAATCAAACTGCCCTCCATACCCTCCCACCATTCTATGATCTATTGATCTATTAATCTATTGATCTATTGATCTATTGATTCAAGTCATATTTTTCATTAAAATTGTTATGTTTTACATACCCTAAAGCAGTAAATCAGTAAATCAGTAATTCAAACTGCCCTCCATACCCTCCCACCATCCATGATCTATTGATCTATTGATCTATTGATCTATTAATCTATTGATTCAAGTCATTTTTTTATTAAAATTGTTATGTTTTACATACCCTAAAGCAGTATATCAAACTGTTCTCCATACCCTCCCACAATCTGTGATCTATTGATCTATTGATCTATTGATCTATTGATTCAAGTCATATTTTTTTTTAAATTGTTATGTTTTACATACCCTAATGCAGTAAATCAGTAAATCAAACTGCCCTCCATACCCTCCCACCATCCGTGATCTATTGATCTATTGATCTATTGATCTATTGATCTATTGATCTATTGATTCAAGTCATATTTTTTTTAAAATTTTATGTTTTACATACCTTAAAGCAGTAAATCAGTATATCAAACTGCCCTTCCATACCCTACTACCCTTCTATGATCTATTGATCTATTGATTCAAGTCATATTTTTTTATATAAAATTGTTATGTTTTACATACCCTAGAGCAGTAAATCAGTAAATCAGTAAATCAAACTTCTCTCCATACCCTCCCACTCTTCTATCATCTATTGATCTATTGATCTATTGACTCAAGTCATATTATGGATATCATTTTGTATAAATATGGTATGAAAATAAGTTCGTTCAATAAAAGTTTTATTTATTTGCAAATTTTTTTACATTACTATTTTTGTTAAAAAATTATTTTGTTTTAAAACTTTTTTATTTATTTATTTTAATTTTATTTATTAAATTATTTTGTTTTAAAACTTTTTTATTTATTTATTTTAATTTTATTTATTTAAAATATTTTGTTTTAAAACTTTTTAATTTATTTATTTTAATTTTATTTATTTAAAATATTTTGTTTTAAACTTTTTTTAAAGTTTTATTAATTTTTAGTTTTAATTATTTAAAAATAAATATTTGTAACTTTTTATTTATTTTTGCTTTATTTGTTTAAAATATTCTGCTTTTACTAAAATTTTTATTTATTTTATGCTTATAACGTAAAAATTTACGTTTTATTGACAATATACCAATAAATCAGTAAATCAGCAAAGCAATCTATCCATACCACTCCTCCCATCCAACCATGATCTATTGTTCTAATGATCTATTGATCTAATAGGTAGTAATTTTGCATAGACGTAGCATAAATATCATAACTTAGCCTATCTTTCATACTGATCAACGAATAAATGCTATCATTTCAAAGTTTTCACTTCAATAAAGTTGACATATCATATGCTGAACAAAGAATATAATGTACAACAGCAAGCCTTACATACCTTACATAGGAATAAACTGCAAACATAACAAAGCTGCCTCCTTAACAACAGTAAAGTATCTACAAAAGTATCCTATTCACACTTTTTTTTTTAACATATCAATGTTAATTTTATATTATCATAGTAAAATGTGGTATAAAATTAATAAAAATTACCGTAACCTAAGCTAACTAACATATTGAACTGTGAACAAAGTCTGACATATCAAAATTTTCACATCAATAAAGATAACATAACATAACATAATCTGAGTTAAGAACATAATGTAAAACAAACCTAACATACACCTTACGTATGAATAAACTGATAACATTAACAAAAGTCCCAACTTATCAAAGATAAAATAGCTAGCAATATCATACAGAACTCAGCCTAAATCCACTTTCCTGCATATCAATGACAATTTACATTAATATAGTGATATTTAACGCGAAAGCTTAATAAAAATCATCTTTATCATGGCTTCCTAACCTATCTATCACTAACCAATGAATATTTGCAAACATATCCTAACATAACATATCTTGAACCCCAAAGAACATAACGTACTACATACCTAATTTATGAATAAGAGGCTTTCATTAACAAACTTTTATGCATAATGCTAACGGTAAGGTAGCTGAGAGGTGTTCATAAAACAGCATATCTTCCATTTTCAATCACATATATATATATATATATATATATATATATATATTTCATATGCTATAACAATATATATATATATATATTTCTTTCTTTATATCTTTATCTATATATATATATATATATATGTAATAATAATAATATATAAATATATAATATATATATTAATAATAAATATATATAATATGTGTATATAATAATAATATAATATATATATATATATATATATATATATATAACTAATATATATAATATGTAATACATAAATATATATGTATGTATATATATAATAATAATAATAATAATAATAATATATATATGTATAAATATATCTTAATACATATAATATAATAATAATAATAATAATAATATCATATAATATATATATATAAATGTGTATGTATATGTATATGCTTTTTTTTGTATTTTTGCTCAATAATAACCTTCAGTATAATAATAATAATAATATATATGTAATAATAATAATAATAATAATGTATATATATATATAACGCTTATATGTTATATGTATAATATATATATAATATATATTAATAATAATAATAGCATATAACCATATAATAATATAATAATATATATATATATATATATATGCTCTTATATATAGCATAACAACTTAACCTTCAGCTGCAATGTAATAATATGGAAATAACGTAATAATAATATATAGCAGTAATAATATCAGCAATAGCGCAATAATATGTAACATAACAGCCAGCAGTAATAATATGTAATATATATGTTATATAATAATATGTTTGTAATAATATGTAACAATAGCATAACAGCAGCCAGCCTTAGCCAGCCAGCAATAAGCGCTGCTTGCCAGCAATGGCACCAGCAACCAATAACTTGTAGCCCAGTAGCATGCGCAGTATGCCAGCCAGCAGCATGTGGCAGCAGCGCCCAGCAACGCTTGCTGTAATATGCGCTGCTGCTGCCAGCTGCTGCTGCTGCATAGTATAGCCATATATAACATAGCTTAACAACCTTAGCAGCATAATACTTATATATATATATATATATCATATCTTTTGTAAGATATGTTAACTTTATTTGATGTGAAAACTTTGTTTGAGTATGTAATTAAGATTTAAGTTAGGTTGAGAACCTTTTTGTTGTTTTCTTAAATATTACAATGCTGAAATAATAAA
Source organism: Trachelipus rathkii (assembly GCA_015478945.1). Lineage (NCBI taxonomy): Eukaryota > Metazoa > Arthropoda > Malacostraca > Isopoda > Trachelipodidae > Trachelipus > Trachelipus rathkii. The sequence continues at coordinate 7,549 of JABUQX010066062.1, read as the reverse complement.
ATTAACGTTGGGTTAATATGTTAGAGCTATGTTTGAAAAAGTGGGTATAGATTAAGTTTTGTAGGTAGTGTGGTAGTTACTTTACTGATGTTAAATAGAGAACTTTGATATTGTGTAGGCATTACAATATTAATATTAAATTAACATTGATATGTCATAGATGTGTGATGAATGGAAGATATGCTTTAAGTTTTTTATGAACAGTCTCAAGTTACCTTACAGTTAATAAACATAGAAAAAAAAAGTTTGTTAAGCCAAGCCTCTTATTCATAAGTGGCAGGTATATTCAGGCATGTTATGTTCTTAGTTCAAGATATGTTATGTTAAGGATATGTTTGCAAATATTCATTGGTTAGTGTGATAGATAGGTTAGGTTATGATAAAGATTGATTAGGATTTTGTTAAATATCACACTATATTAATGTAATAAATTAATCATGGTGATAATGCAGGAAAAGTGGTTTTAGGCCAATTCTTTGCAGCCCTTTATACTTATATATATGTATCTTAACTTATTATATATATATATGTATATATATAACATATATATATATAACCATATATATAACTTTCAACCTTATACTATATATATATATATATATAAATATATATATCTTATACTATATATATGCTATGCATGCTACTGGCATAATATGTAATAATAAATATTGTATGTAATATAATATAATAATAATAATAATAATATATATATATATATATATAATAATAATATATATATAATATATATATATATATATATATAAATATATATATAATAATATATATAATAACAATAATATATATATATATAACAAATAACAACATAACACTGTAAGAATGTCCCAGTCAGCCAATAATATATATATATATATGCTCTTCATATAATAATATAACAGCCAATAATAATAACTGTAGCAATAATATATGATTTAAGGATTTGCTTAACAGCAACTTAATAGCAGCCAGCAGCAGCATATTCTTGCTATACTCTGCTCATATACCTGCATACTTTATATATGTAGCCAACCTTGTAACTTGTATATATTGTAACATGCTGCTGTATGCTATGCTGCTCCTTAATATGTTTTGGACCCAATAGCCAGCAGCCTTGTATGTAGCAGCAGCTGCTGCTGCTGTAACAGCCAGCTTAGCAACCAGCAGCCAGCAATAGCCAGCCAGCCTTAGTAGTGTTATAGCACTGCTGTATATATATATTTAACCCAATATGTATATATATATATATATGTAACGTAATATAACATAATAGCAACCACCTTAGTAGTATCTCAACTCAGCCTATATATATATGCATATATATATACTAATATATCATATATATTCCCTAGCAACATGTATAATAATATATATATATATATATATATATACTCTATTATCATATATATAATAATAATCAATGTATATATATAATAATATAATATATATATAATATATGCTTGCATATAGGCCAATATATGCTATAAACTTTGTATAATAATAATAACCAGCCAACCAGCCTTAATAATAACATGTATGTATATAAATAATATAATATATATATATATATATATATTATATATATATATATATAACAGCAATGTATTTATATGTTATGTATATATATATATTTATCATGTATATATATGTAATATATAAGTATATATATATAGCAATATATACTAACAACATAACCTTTCTTGCTCAACTTTAACAACAACTAATAATAGTAACCAACCGCCTAATATATATGTATATAAAAATGATAACGTAGCAACCATACGCACTATATCTTATCTTAACTGCTGCTCCTATATAACCAACTCCTTTGCTGCTATATATATATAACTTATATATATATATATATATACTGCTCTATATATATATACTATCTTATATATATATACAGTGTTGAGCCCTCAAAAATAATTGCGGCGCAATCGCAATCGCAATTCGTAAGAAATAATTGCGATCGCAAACGCAATTGCGGTAGACCGGTAGACCGCGAATTGCGGTCGCAACCACAATTCGCAACCGCAACTATTGTACGTTAAATATACTAAAACAAGAGAAATTAATACTTTGCAGCAAAATATATTAGCACATATATATATATATATATATATATATATATGCCCATATAACTCATATATACATAACCCAATAACCATATATATATACTCATATAATATATACATATATATATTGCTATATATATATATTGGTGATGGACCTGATGTCAAAAATTTGTTTATTTGCGGATGAAAGGATGGATTGCGGATGTTTGCTCTTTTTGAAGTTTGAAGATTAAAAATCTTATATACTATATATATATATATATATATACATATATATATATATATATATCTATATATATGTAATAACAACTGCTCTTTACTCTATGCTATATATATATATATATATATATATATATTTAGTTATCTTTCCCTACACTCACCGTCAGAGCCTATTTAAGGGGTGTTGCACCCTCAGATATTCATCAACTAACGCAAACTATGCAGATGAGCACAGACACCAGGCTTTAAAGTGAGAGAGATTAAATTCAGCGGGAAACACAGAAGATGGAAGAAGGAATTCCTCAGAACAGAGGTGGCAGAAAAGAAGGAGCACCGCAGCGAAAAAACCTGGAGTTACCAATATCAACACAAGAAAACTCATGCGCTGAAACAGCACCCTTTTGCTACAAGGGCGTCGTAAAAATGGTGTACGCGGGTGATAAGCTCCCTCGAGCACCTGCCGCTACGGTACCTGTAGAAAAGAGACAAACATAGAGGGTCAAGTGGACTGGAAAGTGCAGAACAGTTTATAAGCCTTTGGCCTTTGCCTCAACCACCATCCAAAGCCAGGTGAAACCAGAGCCTGATATGAGGTAATTTGCTCATGCAAGGGCGGATGAAACCCTTTTATAGCTGGAGCAGCCGAGAAGAGGAAAAAAGTCTCATAGTCTAAACAGAACTAGTTTCTTTGAGGCCGCCTAGCAACCGTTGTGATGTGAGGTTTCCAAGACCATTTTTGTTTATATGTTAAGGCCAAGGATGTTTTATATTGTCAACAGGAGAACGAGAGAACCATCGAAAGAGATAGGAAAATTAGAAGGTGTTTTTGAGAGGGAGATTTGTAGGAGTTTGGTTTTTAAAGAACTGAATTTCACAGGGTTGAGACCCCAACAGGAAATTCTATCCACATCATCAGAATAAATCGGAAGATAAGAGACGAGAAGCAATTCCTAGAAGTAAGAGAACAGAATTGAAATAAGGTTTGAAGAATGAAGGGTCGAGTCATCGGCATACGAGTGGATAGGGTTAGATGTGAGGTGAGAAGATCATTAAATGAAAAGTAGGAATAAAGTAGAATTAAGACAGAACCCCTGAGGAACACCACTTTTGACAGAAAAGAACAGCCGATATTGAGTGATTTGAAAAAAAACTAAGTAAAGCAAGAAGGAGGAAACCAAAGGAGGGGGGGCTTGGAGGCAGTGACTCGTGTCTCGGTCAAATACTTTGAATATGTCAAGCGCCACCACGCAAGTCTCTCCGTAATTCCCAGGGCGGAAAACCATAAATCAGTTAGATAGAAAGTGCATCGCCAGTAGACCTCAGGCTCCAAAAGCCATTGCTGGTGATCGGAAAAGTGAATGAGACTCCAGATGATCTAAGAGAGAGTGAGAAGGGTTTTAAAGATCTTAGATAGAATACAGAGTGAGAAGCTATAGGACGATAGTTAGTAGGATCAAAGCGGATTCCTTTTTCAGGAACTGGTTGGATATGTGCCGGTGGCACAGCACTGGGGGAAAGTATTAGTATTGAGACATAGAATATATTGAACGAGGGGCGGGGTCAGCACGCAAGCACACTCCAAACTCGGGGAAGAATACCATCCGGGCCACCGCCTTCCCTAACGTTCGCCTTAGATTTCAGGAGCCCCTGCACCCGATCAAATGTAATCACGGGCAGTGGCATAGGACACCTGAGAGAAGAAGGAGGGGGAGGAGGAAGAAGAATCGTCCAGGGTTGAGTTAAGAGGAAAATAGGAGGCCAGAAGAGATTTTCCTTTCAGTTGGAGAATTGCTAACGGAACCAACGGATCGAATAAAAGGAGGAAGAACAGATTTACAGAAGTTGTTAGAGAGATGTTTGGCAAGAGGCCAAAGAAGACTATCAGTAAGGAGAATCAAAGGAGGGTTAGCGCACTTTCTTTTGATGAAAGCCAGCTTGACAAAGAGTATCTCTGCAACGATTTCCAGCTGAATGAAAATTAGCGAGAGTGATAGTAGAGCGAGAATTTTTCCACCCCGATAACCTGTCTCTAGCCTGAATGACCAGAGCAAGCTTAACGATCGGTTCATGGATTATGAGGAGAGAGAGATTTATCGAAGAAGGAATGAACCTGCTCATACCATCGACGAACGATTACAGCTCCCCACCTTATCGTCGAAGCCGAAGCGTCTGCCAAGTCAAAGCGTTAATTCAGTGCGCAAGCTAGCGTAGAAGCGACGCCAAGCTAATCGGCCCGAATCAAAAGTGCCAGAAAAACACATATATATATATATATAACAACAACAACATATATATATATATATATATATATATATGTATAACTATATATATATATATATATATATATTTATATTATATATATAATAAATATAATATATATATATGTAAATAATATATATATATTATATTATAAATTAATATATAATATATATATATATATATATATATATATATATATGTATAACTATATATAACAACATATATATATATATATATATATATATAGCAACATATGCTGCTCTGCATAACCGAAACCCACGGTAACTGCTATATATATATATATATCTTTGAAATCGGGAGTTCAAGATTACGATTGTTCCATGAAGCTCCCGTGATAAAGTTAAGAAAATATTTATTTTATGTGCGTTTTAATCAATGTGGCATCTATAACATTCTCGTTGCAAAAGAGGATCGCCAGAAGGATGCGGATATTGCCGTTAAGTGAGGATACGAATGCGGATGTCAATTTAGGTGCGGATGTTCCACCAAATGCGGATGCGGATGATGCTGGTGGATGGGGATATCATGCTCGTCACTAATAATAATAAATATATATATATATAATATATATATAGCATATAACACTAACTTGCTTGTATATATATATATAGCAACAACCTTAACCCGCCTTAGTAAAGATATAAGGTTAATCTTATATAATATAATATATATATATATATATATATATTATATATATAGCAACCCAGCAACATGTATCTGTATAGCATAGCCTTTCAAATCTTCTTTAACTTCATAATAATATATATATGTAATAATAACCAATAACATAACCATGCATAATATATGTAACCAACAATAACATGTAATATGTAGTAATATAATTTTAGTATATACACCAACATAACCAATATATATATATATTAGCAACAATGCAAGAACTTTGTAATATATGTGTATATAATATAGCAACCAACCAATATATATATAATAATATAACTAAATAATAAACTTTGAAACAAATGGTTGAGAAAATGGATAATCAGTTTTGATGATAAGATATATAGTTTTATGATACCAATATATATTATATGTAATAATAATATAGTAATATATAATAATATAATAATATATGTATATGTAATAATATATATAATATATATGTAACATATATAATATATTATACTATATATATATTATATATAATAACTTTCTTTCAATATATATAACTAATATATATATATAATATATATATATATATATATATATATATATAACTTCTTTGTATATGTAATAATATATATATATATAATAATAATATATATAACATAATAATATATATGTATAACAATAGACCTCCTTTGTATATATATATTATATTATGATATATTATATTATATAACCAGCCAACCTTATATATAATATAATAACAATATATATAATATAAAAACTATATATATATAAGATATATTATATTGTAATATATATATGTAATAACATACATATATATATCTAACATATATATATATATATATAATATATATATGTATATATATATATAATAACTTAACATATATATATAAGATATATATGATATGTACCAATATAATATATATATATACTGTGAATATATATATATGTATCAAATATATATATATATATATAACTCATATGTATATATGTAATAACAATAATATATATGCTACCAACCTTAGCAATATATATGCTGTATATATGGATTATATAATATATATGCGCTATATAGTATGTAATAATATATGTAACAATATATATAATAATAATAATATATGCTATAATATATAGCAGCCAGCACCAACTGCTGCTGTCTAACCTTTCAGCTGTAATATATATGTATATATATATATTGTAGTATAAAGTATCATATAAAAATAAATTCTTTGTATATAATAGTATTAAAGATGCATTGGCAGCACTATTTCCAACATACTATATATATGCATATATATATATATATATATATATATATAGAAATCATCTTCTTTATATATATATATATATGTAGTAATAGCTTGTAACTATATATAACTTATATCTCATGACCAATAATATATGTATATGATACATGTATAGTAACATGTATGTATCTTGCTCTTTTAACAACAATAACAATAATATATAATAATATATATATATATATATATAATAATATATATATATATCTGCTCTCTGCTGTATTGTGTGTGTGTGTGTGGATCTATTAAATATATGCTAGTCTATCTAAGAATAGTTTTTTACCTCTCCATGTATTCTTGAAATATGTGATCCGCAGACTGTAGAGGGACTTTTCTGAGCCTTGTAACATTTAGACTGCGGTAAACACCTAATACATTTAAATACCAAACGATCACCTTCGTTTGAGCTTTCAAACTCAAAAAATTCTTGTTGGTAAGGCCAGGGGGTTTTGTGATCGACTTCCTGGTTTCACTCACGCATTAGCAGAGCTGCCAACGGTAGCGATATCTGCCTGAAATATCACCTTCGCTTGAAGAAAGCCGTAGGTATGGGACCGGAAATATTTTTACTTGACGTTTTCGTCAAGGAAACGATCCATTTTATCAAGAGTGAAAAAGAAGTCTTTACGATCGGAAAAAAACACAACATATTTCAGTAATAGTTGAATTTAGACTAATAACGCTGCTCATACAAAATGAAACGAGACCGGTACATATTGTAATAACATGTCTAAACTTGTTACGAGTTTGAAACAATTTCAAACCAGAATAAAGTTAAATGTTTTATTTTTCTTCCGGGCTGATTCTGTTGCTTCGCATTTGCGGTTGCGATTGCGGTGTAATTTTGCTTAAAATAATTGCGTCGCAAGCCAATTCGCAACTCATTCAACCGCAACCGGAGATAATTTTACGATCACTTGATTTACGGGGCCTGTAGGGATGTAAAAAACGCAGTTTTCTTTGTATATAACCTTATATATAACCATATATATATATATATATATGCTATATATACTATATATATAT
>JABUQX010066061.1:10000-17500 GCA_015478945.1 Trachelipus rathkii | reverse complement strand
AAATTGGTGTCTATTCGCTATATTTTAAGGGACGGGGGAACGATTGGCTGTAGAATTAAGGTGGATGATGGTTGCCTTTCTATGAGTTAGTACCCTCTCCCCCTATTTCTACACTTCGAGCATGGTGGTATTGTTACGTTAAAAATAGAATACACCTGATATTGGTATCGATTAGTACATAATCGACACTGCTGAATCGATTTCTGTGGTTTACGACGGAATCGATTCATTTCTAACAAGAGTTAGTATTAGATATTACCCTACCCCCCCTTTTCTAATGCACCTGTACAACATTTTTGTTTCTGGAGCTATGAAGCCGAGCTCGGTGTTGTCTAGTATGTTTTGAGGTATGCCGAGTCGATTGCCGCTATTGCCGAGCGCGGCGTTTCAGCCGTTTGCGTTTTAGAACGCCCCAACATGCGTTTTTCGTAGAGGGCATACCCTTCGTAAAAAATCTATCATGACGGGTGTCAAACAGGGTAGAATGTCGTAAAAATGGAGCATTCCCGTAGTTACTTTCCCGAACGCCAGAGTCCCCATCAGCCCCCCGCTTGGAGGGTCATTTAGTATGGAAGAAATGCACAACCAATGCCTCACATCTTAGCAAAAGACGGCTGTTAGAGACATCGCTATCCTCTTTCAAACTTAGGCATTGCCTTCTATTATATGTAAATGCAACATTGCTGACATCCAATGTTTCAACCGCTACGTCTAAGGGGGTGGGGTCCGTCCCCGCCCCCCAAAAACCTAAAAATGGACTTAGAAAGCTGAAATTTGGTGAGTGTATAGAAGAGAATAAATGAAATAGAATGGCTATGTTAAAATAAATGGCGAACCATATGGGCCGGAGCCGGAGCTGATGGTTGCGGTGCCAGAATGGAATTCTGGCTCCAACCACATATTAGGACAAATGAGGTGTCTACATCTATGTTTTCAACGGTGTGCAGAACTCATTTTTTTGGGCGTTTCAGAACCCCAAAAAATGAGTTTTTACGCGTCCCCCTCTTGGTAAGGGGGGCCTCTCTGAAAGAAGAAAAGCCCTTAGCCTTGTAGAAGAAGACGAAGTAAGATGGATGTAGGAAAAGAAGAAGAAGAAGGAAAAAGAAGAAGTCTCGCATGGCGGCTCAAATGATTGATTGTATGTTGTACGGTACCGGCACGGTGTTGCGACACTGCTGCGGCTGCCGAAATTAGTAAATGTACTTAAATCGCTGATATTAGTGTACTTATTATTTTGTTTTTAATAACATAGATCTCATTTTTAAGGGGTTTCCAAAACTCTCAAATGAGTCTGAGAACCCACTCCTCTAGGGTTCCTATTGAAAAAAAAGAAGAAAAAGCGGTGAGGAAGATGCATTATGATGAATCACGGTTTCAACTCTGCTAAAACGATCGCAGGCTCCCGCAGCTCCGAACGCCGCGGTTGCCCCGGCGCCCGCAGGCGCGCGCGGGTCGCATTCGACCGTGCGCCTCGCAGGACGCTAATATTACTGCCTCGAACGCTAAATATATTTTCGTTTAGCTTGTTGACATTAAATACTACACTTTTTTTTTAATAAGTGTTTACACCACTTTGTATTTTCTTTTCAAAATCCGTTTTCTGTACTATGAAACAGCTATTTTATTTTATACTTAAACTTCTTAATTTTTTTTTATTATTATTTATACAAAACCCTTGTTCGCTGTTAAATTTTTGTAATAAAAACATGTTTTTTCGACCTTAAAGCTATAACTCAATAAGGCAGTAGCGCAAATAGCCCCAGAGGGACCCTCCCCTCACCCTGGCTATGCGCTTTGTCTTTACGGCTTTATTGCCTTACTGTGGGGCTTTACTGTTTCAAGTCCTATCCGAAACAAACATTCGTGGTGGAAAAATAACTTCTATTTAAACTATGAATAAGTATAATATATAATATTTAGTAATTTTATACTATACTATATATATATATATATAATATAACTATATATATATTATATAATATAATATATATATTATATAATATATATTAACAAACTCACCCAAGTGAGTGTGGGGCTGAGTAGACACCAGTATATATAGTACCAAAACCTTATCGAACCCCTATATATATATATATATATTATTATATATATATTATATATATATTTATATATATATATTATATATAATATATATATATATATTATAATTATATATTATATATATATATATAGAGCAAGAGAGAGGAGAGAGAGAGAGAGGATAGAAAAGTCTTTTTTGTACTCATGATGAAAAATTTTGTGATTGCACAATTACATATATTAGAAACAACGACAAAACAGCCTGACGTTAAAAGTTACAAATGTGTATAATGTATACGAATAAAACTTTCACCTCACCAAACCGCAAACATCCTGATTGGTCTCTACATGGAAATCGCTAACATATACCCCAGATATCTCATTTCTTATAGTTGTATGGAATAATTTATTAGCCTCTTCTTGAATGTCCATCAAGATCTTGATCGGTTAAAGCACGTATCTTGGAAGAAATTTTTAGATGGATAGGGAGTGGTATCTTCATTTTAAATCGTTCCACATTGACTATAAATGTTTTAAACACATTGGTTGTTTCCATATTTTTCTCTATATGTCCATCCAGTATAGGTACCATATTATTATACTTTAATGTTATATCGAAGTATGTAATCTCGTGTCCCTCTTTCTTAGCAGCTGATGCTCTTATTCTGTAACCATAGACATCATCAGATGCATATACAATGCGGATTTTTGATGGATCACGTGGAGTGTAAGGATGTCTAGTCGAAAAATCTGAATTATAATTGACACATGTATACCAGGTTTTTAAAATAAACCAGCACCTTTGAATATATGTTATAAGTCCCATAGCTATACCTTTTTAAATGTATTACAAACACAGCTATGGTTACGATGGTTGGTTCTCAACTGAATATCATATTCACAGGTTTGTAACCAGCAACCTTTAAAAATTCGTGACGTCATAAACATGAATTTTCCTGAAAACTTTATCTTTTCAGCTTTATATACAATGTGAAATTTCATGAATCATTAACTTTTACAGGTCTGTATACATTTAACTCTGGATATATATATATATATATATATATATATATATATATATATATATATATATATATATATATATATATAATATATATATATATATATTATATTTATATATATATATATATATATATATATATATATATAAGTTTGTGAGATAGAAAAAAAAAAAAAAAAAAAAAAAAAAAAAAAAAAAAAAAAAAAAAAAATAAAAAAAAAAAAAAAAAAAAAAAAAAAAAAAATGGTAAGATGAAATCAAGTTATTTCATTTTAATGCATTTATTACATAATTAGAAACTATATAGTCATTTACATACAAATTTTTAGCATCAAATATATTTACAAATTCATTAAAACACATATTTTTAAAAAAACATATAATGAAATAAATACAATAAACTCCACATAAATTAGAGTATGATGGCTGAACAGGGTAAGACATAGTTTTTATATAATTTACATTATTATATTTAAAAAATGAAAGGATGTATTGATTATTCAATATAAATTTTAAATCCAAAGAATCAATCAGGTGAACAATGCCATTTTTATCCCTATAAACAGAAATCCAATGTCCTCCTGTTGTAATGTGACGATGTGAAGTGTTGAACACGAAACCAGTATCCTTCTCTAGTTTTACAGATCCTACTTCATTAATAGCGAAGACTCCTATAAATCGAGGTTCGTTTTTAAACACAGTTTTTATTTCTTCTTCATTCATCTTTAATAATTCAAAATCACGTTGCGTACTCTGTACTCTGTCAATTTCAATGAGCTGAGGATGTTCCAGATAAACCAGGACAGTGATTGGTGATTGTAGACTTCCACTAAAGGAGAGACTTAACCCTAATGTCCCCTTTCTTAAAATGTTTAAATGATTAGCGTTACAAGCTGAAAGGTCAGCGGTGAGATCGTAAGCATATAAATTTTACTATTCTTAGCGTATTCTTCAAGATCTATCCCTGTCCCGCTGTCATTGCATGAAACAGTGTTAGCTATTAGATCGTAAAAAGGTCGTGAACATAGAGATTGCGATCCATTGTATAACATTCATTAATCCCGACCGTAAGGTGACCCATTACATTGATAGTACTTGATACCTCTAAGTCCAAAAAGGGGCGAATTATATAGGTGATTTTTGTTTATAATTCCCTGAGTATGCTTCATGTTCAACAATGCCTATTATGACTTTTTATGAGGCAGATTTCCAGTCACAATGTTAGGGATATTGATACTCAATAATATATGTGTAAAATAAAACAACGGTGATTCCATTCTTTTGATAGGATACTTTGCTGTTGTAGTGTTCAAAGAGATTTTTTCGATTTTCCAAATGTCTCTGGGGAGTAATTTCATCTTTCTACATAGCAGATAGGCCTTCTAACAACTTGTAAACAGGTTTTGGTTACCATTACAAAAAAAAAAAAACGTAGCAGAGGTCTTACTTTTTCGTAGTGGTAAGAGCAGAGGTAGGATTAGAACGGGTTAATCGAATTTAGTATCTAATCATGCTGAGAATAAGTCTTTCGTTGAGAGAAGATGGCACCAGTTAAACGTCCGAAAATCATATGTGTTCCTTGTGCGTTTTACCCGCTTATATTCTATATGTGCGGCCTCGCTCTTTGAAACTATAAAAACCGCAAGACTGGAGATGAGACTGTTTAGCATCGTCAGAATAATTTAATAAATGTTCTATATATATAACTTCTATAAGGATAATTTGCAGCTGATGCCACCTAATGAAGTTTCATTGAGTGGGGTATACTTCAATCTGAGTTAAAACAGGTATACAGGAATTGCGAGTCTGTGGTATGACAGTGTGACGGGTCAGGATGATGGAAGGTCGGGTTGTACGCATCGGGTTTCCTGTCAGTTTCGTTTTCAGATATAAAACACGTTGGATGCCGATCTAGAATACTAGATCCGAAAGCTACCTGAGGGGTATATTGAACGCTGAAGACGAGTCTGGTGGCGGAATTGAGTGTAGGGGGATGCGGATGGAAAGTTGGGTGGGTTCACTTAATTTTAATCTGGGGATAGGGTTCATCGAAAGAGATCCAGCTTCACTCTTACAACAGGCGGACTAGAAGGATGGAGGAAATGCATCTTGTATGGAGGCTGGGCTGGACGGTATATGAACGGATCGCGGATCGGTGATTTAGCTTTTCTTATATTCAGTCACAGTATGATGATGTTTATGTAAAAGATGCCAATTAGTAATTAAATAGCAAATACATCATTGCATTTTTTCTTTAGAGGTCTTTTAGTCTTAACCTTTTTCTTAACGCATATTTTCATACGTTTTTTACCTTGACCCGTCATCTTGCGTCTTATTTTGCGCTTTACATCATCCAACATCTCATCTGAAACATCTGTAATTCGCCTTTTTAAGGACTCGCGGGGGTTAGCTCCTGCGGCTATATCCTGTAACGTATGCATCCCTGTTCGTATAGCTTTTTTACCTATATATTCACCTCCTCTTCTAAATAGAGGCATTGCACTTCTCCATAATTTAGAGAAAAATCCACCCAGTCCATACCCTCTTTGTAATTTTGTTCCAACGAATACCCTATCGTTATACATTATTAACGGAGCTTCTATCAGGCACTATCTTTACACTGTGAGAGTAAGTTAATGAATGAATAAATATAACTAACTACATCACTTATATATAATCTTACACCTATCCTTATTTCTAGAAGGTTTTCTAACAGCATATATGGAAGATTTTCTACTCTGTTAAAAAAAATAGTCCATCATGTTATAGTTAAAGTGTCTGTTTCTTTCTAATATGAACTTTACACAATAGTGTTCCGTCTGTGAATGGATACGGTCTACCTTCGACATCCTTTATATGCATTCGCACAGACCCTAAATGTGAACAACTGAGAGGTAAGTAATGAACATTAGGAAAAGATATAACCTTTCCCTTTTTAGGAAAATGAACCACCCTTAATAAGGGGGCTTTAGTATTCCCTACATACTGATGGTCAACTATATCTGTATAAACGTAAGCCATCCCTTGATCTTGTAACATCTCCGAAGGAATGCATATATAATTGAGAGATAAGTCTGAGTCATTAAGACTGTTGTTCAGAGTAGGGGAAGGTTCATTATTTCCACTATGTCTATTTAGAACAGTAGAATGTTCTACTACAGCTTCGTGTTCATGCACACATTTCCGAAACCAATCTGAACGTTTAAGGATAAACACTTCAGGGTCTCTCAAATTCATTCCTGTTATCGATCTTAAAGTGATTAATACCCTGTCTTCCCCGGGGTGGTTATTAATAATGTATATTAAATCTTTACATATCTTACTTACAGCAAACTGGGTGTTTAAATAACTGTGGATGTCATGGATTGAACGCATGGATTGAGCGGTAATATCCTCGTTTTAACACAAATTTTTCATAGAAATATTCCGAACCTTTAATTGTCACACGTTTTAAATCGGATGTGTTTTTTATTTTTAATATAGATTTAACATAATCTGCAACTCTATACACCATTATCCAATGACGTGTCTGAGGGAGATTTTCAATATTTGCGTCTAATATCATTTCGCACAGTCCTACCTCATAGAGATCTCTGTTAAGTTGGATAGGATTCATTAATTCGGTTGTAAAATCTGAGACTTTATTATCAGGATGTAGATCCAAAGATGCCGAAGATGGCAGAGTTAAATAGAAATGATCTACACTCTCCATGATTACGATGACTAATGATTAATGTTTCGTGATTTCACTAGCTTTTATATATGAATTAAACTTGTTATGGCTAGCCCACCATTTCACCAGAAACTGTTTATTTTTACCTTTTCCTTTAGATCCTAATATTTTTCTATTTTACAGCATACTCTCAGGCCCCCCCTACACCCAGGATCGAATCGTATTTTCTGTATTTCTTGTTTATAAAATCCTCCTTTTATGGATTCTCCATCTAAATCTTTGAGATAATATAATTTCAACCCTTCATTAGGAAATTCTTTTATACTATCTACCTTAAAAACTTCTCTAGACCACCCCGCTTCATATCCTTTTCTAAACCTGTCATCAGCTCTAGACACTCTTACATATTCATTCACGTTTATACAGGATTTATCTTTAATTTTTACACCTCTTGGGTTTTGCTGGATCACCGATGGTGTCTTCAACATTTCTAAAGGAGTTGTCTTTATAGTTCTATGAAAAGATCTATTGTAAGAATAAGCTAGGTCATCGAGTATGTCAATATACTTAAAAGTGTTCATCTTAGTAAAGTATCTATGCATTCGTTCTTTAATCGTACGCTGAACTCTTTCTACAATAGCAGCTTTATTTATGGAAAATATGTTAAAATATCCTATATCGTATTCAGTAATAATTTCCTGAAACTCTCTACCTAGAAACTCGCTACCCCTATCCGTACAAATCAGTTTTGGATATCTATCATCAT
>JABUQX010066061.1:2500-5000 GCA_015478945.1 Trachelipus rathkii | reverse complement strand
ATTATATATATATATATATATATATACATATATATATAATATAGTATATATATTATATATATATATATATATATATATTATATATATATAATATATAATATATATATATATATATATATATATTAATTTTTCACAACATACCATTAAAGGCCATATAATGAAGTTTCATAAAGTTCAGTAAAATGTAAAATATGTAGAGGAGCAACTTGGGTTAAATTGAAGAGAACTATAAAAAAAATGAAAATTTGATTTTACATTACATTTATAAATTTACCATTTACCTACATATCTTTTGCTTACGTTATTTTGGAATGAACTTAATATTTTCTCGCTTTACCATAGTTGTTTATCATCAGTTATGAAGTCAATAATTAGAGATTCTGTAATAAATATATATATATATATATATATAATATATATAATATATATAATTATATATATATATATATATATATATATAATATATATATAAATATACTTATTTCAACAATTTCCGTCTGAAGGGTGGAGTGTGTGCCTATGTAAACATTAATACTCCTGTAACACGTCTCGTGAATCTCGAATCTCCTAACTTCGATGCTCTGTGGCTCAAAATCTTTCTTCTTCTACTACAATAATCTTGTGCTTCTGCTACTGTTCTCCTAACGACAGATTTTACTCTTTCTTTGAATATCTTACTACCTCTCACTAGACTTATATCTTCTCATCCAAATACTGAGAAATATTTAGGGGATTTCATTGTACACAACACTGAATGGTTGGGGTCCTCGCGCACTAATATAGGTGGGGAGGAGGCCGAATCCTTCAGCATTCCCAACTATCTGAAGCAATTAATTATAGAGCCTACACACATTCCGGGTCTTCCCAACCAATTCTTGAACACACTTGACCTATGTTTCACCACTAGTCTTCTCTCTATAAATACACCACCTTCGCTCCTATTGGTAAATCTGATCACAACCTTATATCTCTTAACTTTATTACTTTCTCTAAAACATCTCCATCCTGCTCTATGCGCACTTTCTGGCACTTTAATCGAGCTGACTGGAGATTTTCGTCTCTTCTACGCTAACTATGACTGGAGTGACTACTTTGACTCTTAAAACTCTTCAGCTTCTGTCATTAAGGTTGGAGCTGTAATAGCTAATGAAATTAGCAGGTTCATTCCTTCTTGCGATCTAAAATCTTCTGCTCCTCATAATCCATGGTTCGATTCGTGCTGTTCTCTGGCCATTTCAGGATAGAGACGCGCTTATCGGGGTGAAAAATCTCCGTTCTCTCTATCACTCTCGTAATTTTCTTCAGGCTAGAAATCTGTTGCAGGATAAACTTCTTCGACGAGCAAAGCGGCTTTCATCAAACGAAGGTGCGCTAACTAGCTTCCTTGGTTATTCTACTGACAAATCTTTCTGGTCTCTTGCCAAAAGACATCTCTAACAACTTCTGTAAATCTACCTTTCCTCCACTTACTAGCTCTGATGGTTTTGTTGCTAAATCCTCCAACTGAAAAGGCCAATCTTCTCGGCCTCCTTTTTTCCTCTAACTCAACCCTGAACGATTCTGGCATTCTCCTGCCTCCACCTCTGCCTCTCAGGTGTACCATGTCTCTATCTGTGATTGCATTTGATCGGATTCATAGGCACCTGAAATCTATGAACGTTGGGAAGGAGAGCGGCCCGGATGGCATTCCTCCCAGAGTTTGAGAGAGTGTGCTTCCGTGCTGGCCCCTCCCCTCGTTCAACTATATTCTCTATGTCCATACTAACACTTTCCTCAGTGTTGGAAGCACGCACATGTCCAACTTATTCCGAAAAAAAGAAAGCCGCTCTGATCCTTCTAACTATCGCCTATAGCTCTAACTTCACTTGTATTCTAAGATCTTTGAAACTCTTTTTAACTCTCATTTTCTTAGACCATTTGGAATCTCATTCTCTTCTTTCGATCGCCAGTACGGCTTTCGGCGCTCGAGGTCTGATCTGGTGATATACTATCTTTTCTAACCGATTTATGATTTTACGCCCTTAAGAACTACGGGAAGACTTGCCGGTGGCGCTTGAACATATCAAAGCATTTGACCAGGTATGGCACGCGTCAATGCTCTCCAAGCTACCCTCCTTTGGGTTTCCTTTTTCTCTTTGCTTACTTATGTCTAGTTTTCTTTCAAATCGCTGCATATCGGCTGTTTGTTGATGGGGCGACTTCCTTCTTCGGCTTTTCTTGTCAATAGTGGTGTTCCTCAGGGTTCTGTCTTAATTCTCCTACTTTATTCCTACTTTCATTAAGATCTTCTCACCCCTTGCAATCACTCTATCACTCATAATGCCGCATGACTCGACCTTCATTCTTCAACTCATTTCAATTCCCTCTTTTACTTCTAAAATTGCCTCTCGTCTTAATCTTTCCATAATCTACTCTGCTGATCTGGATAGAATTTCCCAGGGTTGTGGGTCGTCTGAACCTTTTGAAATTCAATTCTTTAAAAAACTCAACTTCTTCAAAT
>JABUQX010066060.1:25000-26134 GCA_015478945.1 Trachelipus rathkii | reverse complement strand
TCCAGTTTTCCATTTTCTTTTGATAGGACTAACAGCTTCGTTTCTAATTTCTCTTGGTTGTACAATATTTTGAACAGTAGGCATCAAGGCTTCTAGAATTTCCTTATGACCTCGATAAAACGCATTTACTAAAATTTTACAACTGCGACAATTCTTTTAAGTACTTTTTTCCAATATCACTGCTCTTATATTAAGACAGCAAGTCGTGTATCTTAACTCTACCGAACAGTCTTACTTCATGCGAGATAAGTCGTCATTGATGTCTATGTTACTGAGCTAATTCTTTGTGCCTGTAAAGTGAATGTGATATTATGTTCCAGTCATTGCATCCACTCTGCGTAATATAAGGCTTATTTAGAAAGGTTTTGAATAAAGAGCATGAAAAGCAAAATATAGATTTCTTCAAAGGCGAAATATAACAACCATTTCTTTCAAAGCCTTTTAATTGTTCTTTAACTTACTCTGAAGTATTGATTTGTTGAAATTCCTAGTTATTGATCTACCATCTGCTTCATTGTAAGTTATGCAACTTCGGAGGAGTCGCAATCTTTATTTTGGAAAAAAACAGGTTTCTTCTAATCCAAAATTCACGTATTTTTTCCGCAAACATTTCATTAAAGATAATCGCCAGGACCACTTGAATAGTTAGTTATCTGTGCTGAAGACTGTGTTGGCTCAGGTAAAACAGTGAATGTCGGTTGATGTAATGCTATATTTACCATGTTGTTCGTCGCCGATTGCTTTGTTGCTATTATATGATTTATTGAAATTTCTTTTCTGCACTTGGATAAAGTGAACTTGCGTACAAGTGGGCTCCTGAAACAGCTGAAACTCCCTCAATTTTTGTGGGTTGATTCTTTGACAGATTAATTGATCGCCAGCTCACAGAAGTTCCTAGAGATAAAAAGTTTTGATTAAATAATCTCTCTCTCTCTCTCTCTCTCTCTCTCTCTCTCTCTCCTCTCTCTCTCTCTCCTCTCTCTCTCTCTCTCTCTCTCTCTTCTCATTCTCTCTCTCTCTCTCTACTCTCTCTCTCTCTCTCTCTCTCTCTTCTCTCTCGCATGCAAAAGAGTAAACAAACCCATCATTAATAAAAAAAATTCATAAAGTAAGAGTAGTAAATGATGTTAATTT
>JABUQX010066060.1:0-10000 GCA_015478945.1 Trachelipus rathkii | reverse complement strand
TCTCTCTCTCTCTCTCTCTACTCCTCTCTCGTCTCTCTCTCTCTCTCTCTCTTTTCTCTCTCTCTCTCTCTCTCTCTCTCTCTCATCTCTCTCTCTCTCTCTCTCTCTTCCTCCTTCTCTCTCTTCTCTTCTCATCTCTCTCTCTCTCTCTTCTCTCTCTCTCTCTCTCTCTCTCTCTTCTCTCTCCTCTCTCTCTCTTCTCTCTCTCTCTGCTATCTTATATAAATTGGGAGCAAGGAAAGAAATTTCTGCTACTTGAACTAGTCGTAAAATTCTGCATTGCTAAATAAATATTACAAAGGCTTTTAAGGGTTTTATTTTTTTTTTTTTCTTTTTTATAAAATTTTAAAAATATTTATATTAAATATATATAGATATATATATATACTATTTTATATAGTATAATTATATATAATATATATATATATATATATATATATATATATATATTATATATATATATATATATTAATGATGTGTGTTGTGTGAGTCATTGTGTAGGTGTTGTTGTGTGGTGTGCGATGTGTGTGTGTGTGTGCAGCAATAGATTTGTTCCTGAGGATTCTAGTCTTAATAATTGCAGAAGACGAACAAAGCGGAGAAAACCATCTATCCGATAACAAAATTCGAAGAGTTGGATATGGGTATTTCCTCAAACCCATCTTCAGCAAAATTGGTTACCCTATAGTGATATGAAAAATAAAAAGTTAAATAAAAATTATTACAAAAAAAGCATATAATATAATATACAAATGAAAAAAGTTTGCGTTAACCATCTGTGTTATTACACCCAGCTAATGTTAAAGAAAATTTTACAAATTTACACAAAGTGGAGAAACTCAAAGACAAACGTACCTGACAGAATCTGAAGAAAATTTTAAGTTACGGAAGATCAAGAAATTATTAATATTTCGAATAGTAAAACATTGCATAGCCAAGCCTCATATGGTTTTTTTAAGGTTATCTAAAATTCTAAGCTCCAAGTATTGTTTCTCACTATGGAGGGAGAAATCCAATTGTTTGCTGCCATTTCTTGGAATTTTTTAAGTAAAAGTGGGGAAAAAAAATTCCTTATTCTTAACCTCATTATATAGAAAACCTCCACCAACAATGTTAGGTTTAATTTTTTCAGTTTCCTTTCCAACGAAATTACAACTATCTGCACTATAATATAGACTTTTGCTGAGATTTAAACTTTGCACCTCATGGGAAAAATTTCATGAGGAAATTGAATATTTAAGTAATTTCGCTAATTTTAATGTTCCCTTCTAATATATTTCCTAATATAGTATATAGGTTTCTTGAAGAAAAATTTCGTCCAAGGAAACCTATCAGTGATGTCCCCAAGCGCAGAGTTTATTTGAAAATTCCATTTATTGGCCATTATACTACAAAGCTGACAAATCTATTTAGCCCCACGTTGCACCGAACATTTCCATCAACTGAATTCATTTTTATCAATACTAATAGTATGAAAAGTTTCAACTTTTTCAGACTCAAAAACATTATTCCTCACATATTGAGATCCTCTATTATTTACATGTATACGTGTATGGACTAAAAAAGTCGGTTACATAGGCCAAACAGATCTACAACTTCATTTGAGGGTTTCAAAACACTTGGGTTTGTCATATAGAACTAATTTACCATTGACCATCCCAGAACATTCGCCTGTTAGGTCTCATAGCTTGGAGAATGGACACTCAATCTCACGAGACAATTTTAAGATCTTAGCTTCAACAGGAGACTCTCTTGATAGAGAGATCCTCGAAAGTTTATAAATTTATCACTTGAAACCGGAATTAAATAAAGATCAATCCTCTATCACACTTTTTTTACATTAAATAAATGCTGTTACCATTATTATAATCAATGATTGTTAATTTCCATTATTGTAACCATCATAATTGCTATTATTATTTTGCTATTCTTTTTTTATCCTTATTGTTTCTGTTATTTATTGTTATTATTATTATTATTATTATTATTTATTATTATTATTTTATTATTACATTATTATTATTATTTATTATTTTATTTTTGATTATTTTTATTTTTAATTTATTATTATTATATTATTTGTATTTTATTTTATTATTTTTATTTTATTTTTATTTTTATTTTTTTTTATTTTTATTTTTATTTTTATTTTTTTTTTATTTTTATTATTATTATTATTATTATTATTATTATTATTATTATTATTATTATTATTATTATTATTATTATTATTATTATTATTATTATTATTATTATTATTATTATTTATTAATTATTAATTATTTATTCATTATTGTTAATATTATTATTATTATTATTATTATTATTATTATTATTATTATTATTATTATTATTATTATTATTATTATTATTATTATTATTATTATTATTATTATTATTATTTTTATTATTATTATTATTATTATTATTATTATTATTATATATTATTATTATTATTATTATTATCTATTATTTATTATTATTATTATTATTATTATATTAATTATTATATATTATTATTATAGATATTATTATTATTTTTCAAAATACTTATTATTTTTTCTTCTTCTCTATTAAAAATTTTATTTATTATATGCTTTAAAAGTGTTATTTCATTGTTGCTATTATTATTAATTTCTGTTGATAAATGTCAGTTCATTGGCTGATTTATGCTTGATTATATTATCTCTATATTAATTTTATTTTCCCACTTAGTGTTTTTTTTTTTAATTTATTTATCAATTTATATTACTTTAACATACATACTGTCTTAAACAGCAATTATTTAACATACCTGTTTTAAGAAACTAACTAGACGATAAAGGCAATACTACTTCGTTTTCAAATTGTTGAAAAATTTCTGTCTTTCCCGCAAATGGGAACGAAAGCTTGAACGTTACCTCAGCTTTTCCTTTTTGATAAATTTTGTGATTGGTTTCATTTTCATTTGTGTATGTTTTGCCTACCTTTTGTAACGTAACTTATATTCATCGATATTATTGAATATTTTTAGCTCGTAAATTTTACTTGTAAAACTTTCTGATTGTTTCTAGAGAATATTTTTGTTGACAGATGGGTCGAGAGAATTGCCTTAAAACAGTCCATATTTATAAATAAAGAATACTATCTCATTTTTTCGTTTCCAGTTAGTTATTAATTTTATATATATATATATATTATATATATATATTATATAATATATATATATATATATATATATATATATATATTATATATATAATATATATAATAATTATATATATGATAACCTTTCTATAAAAAGATATGTAGTAAGGTCGAAACCAAATTAAGAGTAAGAGGATCCACAAGCCCAATTTTACAATTGAATAATATTAATGAAAATTATCAGCGAAAGAAGAAAATATTTTCAGGAACTGGTAAAGAAACGTCCTATTAAAATAAATGCATGTAACGAGGGATTTTAGGAAAAAAAATAATAATAACGAATAATATAATAATAATAATAATAATAATAATAATAAATATAATAATAATAATAATAATATAATAATATTAATAATAATATAATTAATTAATAATAATAATTATAATAAAATAAATAATAATAATACATAATAATAATAATAATATAATTAATATTAATAATAATAATAATAAATAATAATTATATTTGAAATTATCAATGAGATTAATAATGAAAATAATAATGAAAAATAATTTTAATAATAATCATAAGAAAATAATAATAAAATAATAATCAACAAATAAAATAATAATAATAATTAATACGTAATAAAATTGTAGAATAATAATAATAATAATAATAATAATAATAATTTAAAAACAAAAAATAAAACAAAATAAAAACAATAATAATAATAATAATAATATAATAATAACTAATAATTAATAATAATATAATAATAATAATCAATAATAAATAATACCTTAACTAAAATTTAAATTAGCAAATTTAGAAGTATAAACTAAATTAGACACAAAATCGGCTTTCTTAATGGGTTTGAAAATTGATTCTTTTGTGATATTCAATTGGTGATTTAGATGGTTAAACTTTATTAAAGCCTATTCTCTTCAACACTTTTCCAACTCACCGGTTTGATGTTCTGTATGGATAGCTTGGTCTTACTACGAAGAAAAATCTATATACAATTGTATAGTAAATATCAAGTTTTCAGCAGTCAGAAAAAATTTTCGTAATTCAGGTGAATCGGATGTAACTTGAAAGAGGCAATTTCTATGCAAAAACTAGAATTCACATGTTTTAACACAACAAATCGTCAGTTTTCATCAACCAGGAACTTTAACGCAATTACGAATTTTTTTTTAATTTTGTTTTTTTATTTTTTTTTTTTATTAAATATATTTTCTTAATTGACTATTATGTTTTATTTATATAAATGGCTTTATAAAATTTTTATTTGTGACCTATGCAAAAAACAAAATTTGACTTTCGATAGAAAACTTTTAGTTTAATATTTATTTAAAACAAAAGATTGGGTATAAAAAATAGAAAGCATATGTTGAAAAATTTAAACTATTTATTTTTAGCTGAAAGAAGTTGAGGAGACAAAACCATTGAAAACACAAATAAAGATTTTGTTGGTGTATGTTACACGCGCCAACATATATATATATATATATAATATATATTATATATATATATATATATATATATATATATATATATAAATATATATATATTATTATATATATATATTATATAATATATTATATATATATATATATAGATATATATAATACATATATATATATATATATATATATTAATATATATATATATATATATATATATATTATATGATATATATATATACTATTTAGATACTAATAATATATATTATATATATATATATATATATATATTATATATATTATATATTATATATATATTATACTAATATATATATAATGACTTATACAGTAGCTAGATTTAATTTCAGAGTAAAAAAAAAAAAATGTTGGGAAAAAAATTCCTTCCATGTGAAAGCAAACGTTAAAATTTTCAGAAAAATGGGAAACTTTATTTTTATTTCAAAGAATGCCATTCTAAATTTGTTTCTTTCGAAAATAATGATAAATGAGACAACAGAGTCCGAAATCAATCAGTAACAGACACACCGCCTTACAAGAGGAAAAGAAGTAGAGAAACAGAAAAAATAAAATGACGAAGTAAATGTTTCGAAAAAAATCGAAAAGAGTAGAAATAGGTAGACAGATAAAAAAGAAACAAAAAAAAAAAAAAATTCTTATCCCATATAGATGAAAAAAACCAAAAAAAAATTAAGAAAAAATAGCAACTAGGCCAGTGCCAATTTTCAGACATGACAAACGACTTTGGAGAGTTATCTTTGAGACTTCAGAATTTATATGAGCTAATTCTGGGGACAGAGGCGCTCCTCGCTTCTTTACTATAATATATAAGATAATAATATATATATATATATATATATATATAATATATATATATATATATATATATATATATATAATTTTTATATACTATATATATATATATATATTATATATATATATATATATATATATATATTATATAATATATAATATATATATATATATATAATATATAATTATATATATATATAGTATATATATTAGTAGAGAGAGAGAGAGAGACGAGAGAGAGAGAGAGAGAGAAGAGGAGAGGAGAGAGAGAGAGAGAGAGAGAGAGAGAGAGAGAGAGAGGAGAGAGAGAGATTTTAAAATACTTTTTTAAACGTGTTTTTAATATTTAAACGTGCCCAAGAAAGATTTCCATTGCGCTAATTATTTTATTTACTATCTGTTAGGAATTTGATGGAACAAGCACATAGAGACATGAATCTCCAGAAAATTTAAAAGAAGGTTTAAGAGGAAGAAAGTATCCCCACTTCCGACATTCAACGAAAATTGCTTTAGGAATTAAATTTTTTTATTTTTCGGATCATGATGAACCATACACCAAAAGACAGATCTGGCCCAACACATTCTAATATGCTCGTATAAAAAAATAAATTATTGAAATAAGGAAAATAACTGAAAGTATTAAAATTCAAACATAAAATAAACAAAAACGAAAAACGATCAATATAGGTCACGAAAACATTGTAACTCCATTATTTCTTGGCCTTAAACATCTTTGCCGCTATCAAATATCAACACCCACGACGCGGCGTTTTAAATGTTTGAAAGTCATAGAGAGTGAGGAAAAATAGTAGAAAGAATCTTCAAACTTTAAAGCTAGATTACTATGTAAGGATGAACATGGCGAACTTAAGTTTTTTGCCATGGACTTGGATAATGATATTGTGATGCTGAGTAGATAGACAAGTCGCAAGAGTTTTTTTTTTTCCTTAAATTGAGGAAAATGACTAGTGAATTCAAAAATAGCAGTATCTTTTACTATAGCACATAACATGTGGAAATTGAATACCTCGATCTCAAAAACAACAGATATAATGCTATTGTTTGAAGTCTCTTTTTCAAATGAATGAAGTGATTAAGTGAGGAGTGGTTGACATAAAAGGGGATTAAGCGACAGAGGTAAGATCATTGATGAAAAGTAGGAAAAGAGTTGTAAAAAGAGATTTAACCCTTCGGAAAACCACCGTTGGCAGATTTAAAAGAAGAATGGTGACCGTATACAACTGATATAGAATGACCCTAAAAGAAATCATAGAATAGATAGATACCGAAAAAGGAGAGTATAGAAATAAATGTTTTGTGCAAGACACTATCAAACTCCAAGAGAGGAAGATCAATGGTCAGACAGAGACGGAAAAGTTAAACTTTCCTCACAACAGTATTCAAATTGATGATCAGAGATAATAATAATGGAAGAATAAGAAGTTTCCAAATCTTCCTGTTAGTAATAAATTCGAAAGATTAGAAATAACGTATGATAAAGAGGACACGATAATTTGAGGGCTTATATGGGTTTCCTTGTTTTGTGCCAATATAGTAGAAGGAATAGTAAAAAGTGACAGGCAGAGACGAAATAATTTAAAATGCCTGAGTGAAAACTCCAAAACACAAAAACACCTAGAAAACTATCATCAGTTTCATACGATCTGTTAGTATTAAGATCAAGAAGGAAGATAACATATTTTTATATAGAAAAAAATTAAATGCTAAGAACAAATGGATTGAAGAGTGTGGAGAAGGGGGAAATACTAAAGAAGCGTCAAAATTGAAATTAGAGACAAGTGTATGAGGGAAGTTTTCAGATTTACCGGTAGGAGACAAAATATCAGATGAACGGATGGAAGATAAAGGTGAAAGGAAAGAGAAATTACCAGAAAGAGCTTATGGACCAAAAGTTTGAAATGTTATAGCATTTTCTAAAGGAAAAAAGTTATCAGTGTCGGGGAGAAAAGTTTTGCATTATTATTGAATGGAATATAAATAGCATGAGCCTGGAGTCTGAAAACATCGGTAATTCATGAATGCATATACGATATAAAATAGATTTAAATTAAGGTTTTTTTAATCTTAGTGTTATAAACTGGAATGTGTGCTTAAATGCAAGGAAAAAATATTTCGGTAATGTTATCAACAAACATTTTGGGACATTCCCTTCGAAGTAAAATTAATTACATGAGAAATTAAAAGAAGTACGACATCAGGTCTGATAATTGAGGAGCAGCGAATCCTGAAACACTAGTTTTAAATTACAAATGATTTAAAACCAAATTTTTTTATTATTATTTAACGTTATGGAGATTTGAATAGTAAAATTGCGGTATCTCATTCAGTAATCGTCTTATAACATTGGTTATTATTTCAAAAAAAGTTGGCAAAAATCCCCTGTGTGATAGTACTAACTCAATATATCCAAAAAATGACATTGGTTGTGTATCTTGATATATAGATATATAGTATATATATATATATATAACACTATATAAACTAACTATATATATATATATATATACTACTATATATATTATAATAAACTATATATATATATTATATATATATAAATATATATATATATATATAATATATATAATATAAAGAATAAATATATATATAAAAATATATATATTATTTTTTATATATATATATATATATATAATATATATATATATATATATATATATATATATACCTTATATACTATATATATAATATATATATATATATATATATATAACCACCAAATAAATATATATAAATATATAATAAAATTTTTTCCAAAGATATAGTATATACTATATATTATATATATTGCCGCTTTCATACTTAAATATGACTTTCATCACTTATAGATGATATTTTTAATATAAAAGAATAAAAATTTTAATATAAATATAAATGGTTTTTAACAATTTCATGTAATGTTTATAAATGGAGCATATTTCTCTGTTACGCTGTCCAAATAAGTTTAATTAGTACTTTAATGACTTAATCATGACGTTAATCGGCTTAATTATGAATCAAGGTGATGTGGAGGGGCAGGGATATGTGCACTTGATTAGAGCTTTGATCTATTGATCTATTAATCTATTGATCAGTTGATATTATTTAATAAGAAGAAGAAGAAACATTTAGCTGAAACCTAAGATGTTTTTAACAAATTATATGCTATATTCATATAAAGAACTTATTTTTATATTACGTTTATGCATAACACATGACCAAATATGACGTAAGGCATTAAGTCAATAGCGAATAACAAGTATTGCCTGGAAGAATAGGAGGAGTTGGTATAATGTTTGCGCTACTGCTCTATTGCTATAGGGTCAGTAAAGTACATATCCTTTTTATTAAAAAATATAAATTTCTTTGTTCAAAAACTAAAAATGCCTTAATTACAAATAATATATCTGAATAATTAAATTTTATATTTCTCTCCTTAAACAACAGGATTAATCAACTTTAACAAATACTAAATCGGTTTTGATAAAGAAGGTAAAGTAAGAAAAATAATAGATTAGGTTTACAAAGAAATCATTTATAGTATAATCACTGATATTTTGTTCGTAGTGTCAAGAAATCTCATTGTACCTCAATAATATTAAAGTACATAAATGAATCAAAGTTCTAGAGAAACGGGTAATAGGAAAAGAGAGATAAAAACATAAATGTATATGTCTGAAAAGAAAACTCTATGAAATATAATACAAATATTTAAAACATAGTTTAATGAATGTAAAATAAATTCATTTACAAAGGAAGTACAGTATTATTATTACGTAATATTCAAAAATATTAATGTCGTTTCTATTTTTGCTTTTCTATTTATTTATTATATCTATATAATATATTATAATATAATTAATAAATAACACCACCCTATATATATATATTATAGGTATTATCAAGTAATTTATATAATAATATATATATTTATATTTATATATATATATATATATATAATATATAACATCTCAACTTAATTAGAATATTTATTAAATTATATATATACTATGATATATTAATAATAATATTTAAGAAATATATAATAAATATACATATATATATATATCCACTATATATTAATACACCCTTAATAACTCCCAAATATTATATTAAACATATAATTTCAGCTAGGCATTTAGGTCCAACACTAAAACATAATTTAAAGACATATAAAAACAACTCAAGAAGAGTGCAGGACCGTGTTTTATCGTTACTAAATACCACTTAACCACCTAAGCCACAAAGAATTTGAAACGTAAAAATATACATTATGCAGCCTAAAAAGACAATCACCCTTTGATTCTCGACAGCTCGTACAGCACGAATCTGTATCCATTACCGATACAATTTTGTTCAGCTCCAACTACTTCTTCATTCTTTAAATCCTTTTCTTGATTCCTACCTTATTTTCACTAGTCAACTAATAATATAATTACTATTATTATCAATATTATTTATTATTATAATATTTATATTATTAATTATTATTATTATTTTAATATATTATGTTATATATTATTATTATTATATTATTATATTATGATTATTATTATAA
>JABUQX010066059.1:17500-42046 GCA_015478945.1 Trachelipus rathkii | reverse complement strand
ACTGAAAAAAAATGCATGGAATGCAAAACAGAAGGAAAAGTTAGAAAGGAAGAAGGGAATGGAGGAAACTGGGATCAGGAGTTGAGAAGGAGTCTGAGAAATGGATGGAGTTCGGAGTTTGGTGCATCGACACCGGTGCTGGAGCTGGTGTGCGGTGCCGAGTTATTAACATTCGTTTAATAGATACTAATATTATTTTATCTTGGTTTCACAGGTATAAGTGCTTTTGTTCTATATCATGTACATTTGGCGTCTATTTGCATTGCGTATTCTTGCGAGATGATAACCCGTTTGTTCTAGTTAGATGGTTGTGACTGGAGTCGTGGATGCAGTTTGGATGAATTTGTGTTCAAATCTCGTCATTTCTTCTTTGATAAACGTTTAATCTAATATAGTTGAGTTTGTTTGTTGTATGTTTGCTTTTTATTGCAGGTAGGTTGAAGTGTTTTGAGGGTTGGTCGTTTGATGTTTATTTTTTTATAATTTTATTTTTACATTTATTCTTTGGTTTTTTTATACTTTTTTGTGTGTACAATGTCATTTATTTTTCTAACTTTTTTTTTATAAGTTTTTATATTTATCTTTTTTATCATCGTTTTTTAAATTTGTTGTTTTTTTATTTTTAATTTTTTTTTGTTTGAATTTTAATTTCAATTTTTATTTTTACCTTGAAGAATTTTTTTTTTAATTAATTTTAATTTTGTTATACATTTTTGTGTAGTTGGAGTGCTGGATTGTGTTGGTGGTGTGGTGTGTGGGTGTGAGAGTGGTTGATTGGTTTTATTTTATGTTTCTGGTTGTTGTTTGTTTGTTTTGTTGATGTGGTAGAGTTTGGTTTGTGATGTTGAGTGATGAGAGGTTGAGTTGTTTTAAGTGTTGTTACATTTATTAGGCTTGTGGTTGGTAAGTTATTTTTTTATTTTAATTTTTTTTTGTTTTTTTTTTTATTCATTTTGTGTTTCTTAAGACTTTTTCTATTCTTTTATACACTTTCATTATTTAACATTTACACTTTATTGTTACCTATTTTATTTTGTAGATTTCATATTTTAACATTTATACTAACGTGTTTAACTATTTTTTTTTACATTAGTTTTATTTTACAATTTATTACTTTTTGTGTGTTTTATTTTTTTTAATTTATAATTTTTACAAATAAAATTCTTTTATTTGATAATTTTATTTTTCTAACTTTATTTGTCAAATTAACATTATTATTTTATGTAAGCGATTATTAAATTAAATGAGGAAAATAATAAAAAATTTATTCTTTATTTTTATTAGCCCTAAAAAAATTATTGGCATTTTACATATTCCTTATAATTTGCAGTAATCAGTTAATCAATTACCATTACCCACTATTTCCTCACCTCTCTTCCTACCCCTTCTGTCTCATATCATGTTGATCTATTGATCTATTGATCTATGATTGTTAAATGTCATTATATTTTGTATATACATTACATTCAAAAATAAATAAATGGTGTTTTGTTATTCTTTTCTTTATTTACATTGTTTTGTTTTTTTAGCTAAAAAATAATTATTCTTTTTTAATGTTTTATTTAACTTAAAAAATTTGCAATTTTTACATACCCTAAATTCAGTTAATTCAGTAAATCAGTTAATCAGAAAATCCATCCCGCCACCCTCCTACCCTTCCAGTTGGAATCTATTGATCTATTGATCTAATATTGATTCAAGATTCAAGTCATATAAGTATCTTTTTTTGTATAGACATAACAAAAATAAATTCTTTGCTGTATTTGGTGGTTGTTGAAATTTCACGTTTGTTGTTGCATTTGTTCAGTTGGTTGATGTTGTTGTTGTTGTGATTGTGTTGTTTTTGTTGTTGTTTGTTGGTGTTGTTGTCATGTTTGTTGCTGTTGTTGTTAAATCTATCATCAAAAGTTCAAGTTGAATGAAAATATACAACACTTTTTTCAAAAGTGTTACAAACTAAAATATTAATGTTTAAATGTTATTAATAACATTAACTAAATAAAACCTAATACAAAAAAATATCTTTGTTATGCCCGTGACATGACATACAGCATTCATTAACAGGGTAACTAAAATTAGAAGTTTCCAACCTTCAACAGAAGTCAGCGATAGCAATCTCAAATCATTTCTAAAACACAAACGCACGTACAAAAATATTATAAATTATATTATTATTATTATCTATTATTATTAATTATTATTATTATTTAATTATTATTATTATTATTTTTATTATTATTATATTATTGATTTATTATTCCACATTGATCATCACAACCACCAATAACGCGTGCAGATTCTGCTTTTGCTGTCGGTCTGACAACTAAGAACATTGGTTGGTTAAATATTGCTCTCTACCCGACACCTATAACATTGACGGATAATCTTGTTACGCTCAGGGATAGCCAAATCAGAGAACTGGCAATTTGCGTTAGCCATCACGAACAGCCAATGAGAATTCGAGGAATGACTCATTAATCTTAATATCTTTTTGACACATGGAAGGGTGGCGGTATGTTTATTTTACCTATATCGTCCTTACTAACAATCATGTCTTTTATGCTTATAAACAGTAGTTTTATTATTATTATTAAATTATATTATTATTATTATTATTATTATTATTATTATTATTTATTAATTATTTATTATTTATTATTATTATTATTATATCAACTGATATATGTATATTATATTTTTGAACTATAGAAAAGTGCTAACATACCACACATCACACACACACAACACACACACACATCACCGACACAACATCACATCACACATGATCACACACTCAGCATTACATCCACACACACACACACACAGCAGCACCACACACACACACACACACACACACAAGCACACACACTCACACACATGTTTATGAGTATTTATTATTATATATATAATAAAGTCAACACACATAACAACTATAACACTATCTAATTCACACACACATCCGACACACAGTCCACACACACACATGTTGTTAGACACACACACACATCACACACACGCACACACACTCACACACTTACACATATAACGTATAATTGTATTGTTTTTCTGTCACACCACACAACACACACACACATTCACAACACTTTTATACTCTGAGGACACACACACAGCACACACACACACTACATCTACACACACTATGACACACACCACAGCACACCACACACACACACACACACAACACACACATGTTCGACACTACACACAACACACACACTAACACATCACACACTACACACACACTACACACACACACACTGACATACACACACACACACACACACACACTACACACACTACACAACATAATTCACACACACACCACACACCACACATCACACACCACACACCACACACACACACACACACACACAGCATCACACACACACACCAGCGCAGCAGTTGGTTTAGGTGTTGTATTTGTGTGATTTAGGATTATTTCGCGTGTTCTACACACACACACACACAATAATTATAGACGCTTTAGACTTTGTAAAACAGTTTTCAAGCCTAGGGCGAAGTTCATCGGTACTAAACCGTATTGCGTGGATTGCACATAGTGGCTAAGTACCTTATAGCACATTGTCGTTACAAAGACTGTATACTAAGGTTCACCACTGTTTGTGTCTAAATACATGATTTACTGCGTAACATCATTCAATGTTAATTTTACATTAACGATTTGGACTATCGCAATTAACAGTAGCATTTCGGGAGTATGGTCATGTGTGGGTCGGAATAAACTATAGCACAATAAATTCGAGTTCTTTTTATATACTTTAACTGTGCAACGAATATTAATGCTAAACATAGGATCAATGTTTTGTCAGCTATTGTATATTTATAGCTGTTAACTATAGCATGTCTTTGGTTAATTTGTAATCATAGTAATTATATAGTGATTTTCACGTACAAGGCCTATACGGTGTTACGAGTCTTGACGCACTAATAAATCTGTTTAACGATTAACATAAGTTTCCTACAACTAACACCAGTAAAGGTAACTACTTTACATACAAACGTTAACCTATTCACACTTTTTCATTCATATCTCTAAGATGATCTTGGTTTATTCATTAATCCTATCTTTGAGAGTTACGTTTTAAGCTATTTTTTCGAGTATCATTTATGTTGATAATATCTATAGCACAAATCGAGTTCTTTTATATTATTCTTTTATCTAGGAATCAACGACCAACTATAATTTGCTTAATACTGATTATAATCAGATTTTGTTTTTCACACTAATTAAAGCTAAACATTTTATGTTATGCTCACATTGGAACCATAGAGAATGATATTGCATTGATCAATAGGGTTTTGTAGATCAAAACATAGAAAATCAACTTTATATGACATGGAATAAGCTAAGTCAAGCCCAGAGACATATAGTGACCACAGTACCTTCTTTTTGACACTTAACACCAAGTAAAGCAACTATACAGTGGTATGCAAAACGTAACCTAATCTTTAACTTTTTTTCAAGCATAACTCTAACATATTAACTCTAATCTTTAGCATCTAATTAAGTTTAGTATGCTTCTTGATAAACTAATTAGATGGTAACAAAAACGAAGATGTGTCTTTATATCATAAGTGAGACTCATTTTTCTTTGTCGATTTATACGAAGAGGAGTGGGCCTAACTAATCATAGTTTTTTGTATCAATAATAAAAGACTCATAGCATTAATATGAATAAGTGGTCGCAAGACAATTATTCTATAGGTACACTATTGTGTTATAGTAACAGGAATATATATGGTGAGTCAGGTCAACATTAACAAAGTACCTTTAGCATCTTATAATAGACATTCGATGTAAAGATGCAACTAACATGTGTATATGTCAATACTGTATATACCCTCACACATTATATATGAGACTTTTTTGTCAAACGCAAATGAAAAAAGACTACTAAACATATTTTAACTTTATATTCTTAGCAACTTAAACTATATGTAACATTTAAGTCAAAATATTAGTCACAAATTTGGTTAATCTTTATCATACAGACTCTAGCGATAAGTACTTCGTTCATACAGTAGACAAAAGAGTTTGCCTCTCCACATTAAAATAATAAGCTATAACACTATCTTGTATGCAATCTAACTGAAGCTGAGAGAGAAAAAAAACTCGCCAACCCCTAATTAGCAAACCGTCATTCACATTCTTTTAAACATGGCATGAATAGACTAAGAGACGCTAGCTCAATCATTAAACAAAGTAGGTTCAGCGAGTACTATCTTAACACCGGAGTAAATATTCCGACTAACACCTAAACCGATGGTACTGGCAAAACGCCTTAACTCACACTCACTTTTTCAAGCATAACTCTAATCAGCATGATTACAGGCGTTAATCTTTCACAAGCTTTAAGACAAGCCTAACAGTTTAACCTAAAATTTCTCACACATTGGTTAGTTATTCATACAAGGGAGTGTAATGAGTATATGATCCGATTTCAACCATCCAGTATAACATGTTTCCACATTAGATAAAGCTTAACCACTTAGTCATCAACTGAACTTAAGAATAATTGCCCAAATGTATCAAAACTATGCCACCATTCTCTATAGCAGGTAATAAACTGTTACGAGGAGCGAAGAGTGATGCGAATGAGCATAAACAACCTTGTTAGGTAAAGGCGAACTATACATGGTAACTGCAAAACGTAACTTATTCTTAGGCGATTTTCAAGCATACTGCTAACATAATTAACGCCATGAAAAAGCTTAATCTCCTTACACGATCTAAACAGTCAACATCCTTATAAACTAAAATTTCTCTTTCAAATTGGGAGAGTACATACGAGAGCATGCGAAAGTTATTCGAACACTATACGTAACAAAGTTGTCCCACATTTCAATATCTTTGAATGCTCACAACATAGGGCGTAATCATGAACAATAAATTATGCTTATATGTACAAAGACTAGAATCCTATCAAAACTTTAACACACAAATATAAAGTCTAATTATACACTATAGTATAAGCTAAACAGTTCCCATTTCATCACTCAAAAAGTGTCCAGTAATACAAGCAATAACTAACACAGTTAATGTAAGCCAAAACGTAAACTATATCTTATACTTCTATCATAGGCATAACTTCTAACATAATAAACGTCACTACGTTCGAGGGGCGAGCAATCCGAAAACACATAAGTACATATAATATCATATACTACAACGGCACAGTTAAAGTAAGTTTTCCTTTCATTCCACAATCAATATATTATGGTATATATATATTTTATACGTTAGATTGACAATATATTATGTATAAATCAGAATATTACATTTGCTAACATATTTACAATGTCTTCACATTAATTAAAGCAAACAATAAGTCAATCATAATGAAACTAGGGAAAATTATAATGTAACAATACGACAACCTATGACACATCTTATACGTCCTAATTCAAACTGTTAACATTAACAAAGTTTTCCACTTAATACCAGTAATGTAACTAACTTTACATACAACGTAACCTGTTCATAACTTTTTCCAAAGCATTATCTCTAGCATATTTAACGTTAATTCTACATTGACACAGTAGATTTACAAAAAAAATTTGCCTTTACCATACCTAACATCATAATACCTAACGAGTACAGACGAATAAAGTAAAAGTTTTTAGACTTATCTCTGTTTAGACTCCGCCTTGCCCTTTCAGAAAAATATCAACTTCTAAACATGAAAAATGATTTTTCGCTTTAACTATTTGCATAAAGTGGAGCAATACTTATTATATTTGATCCTCTGGCAGGAATACAAACAATGTAGCAAGTCGGCCATTTTCGGTTTACGATTAATATAAATGACACATCCCGTTGGGAATAGCGAAACTCCTCATGAAGATATTAACATCAAGCGTAGAGATGCAAGGGAGATGTCTCGTATCAACACAGCGAAAAACTAATCCTACTGAAGAAAATAGTTTGTGAATAAACATCCCTTAAATGTAATGAGATTTCTTTATTTCACCCAATCGAAGAAAGTAAACAAAAATACGACGTACGAATGAACCATATCAGCTCAAAAGGGTATATTATTCTCGTACAACAACAACAATACAACAACAACAACAACAGACACCAAACAACAAGTAACATAGTAACATAAGATAGTTCTGTGGATAGACTAATCGCAACTGAATATACTGCTATCACGTAACATTGTTTTCCATAAATAAAGCTAACCATAGCAATGACCTGATATAAGAAAATAATGTACAAAAGACAAATCTACATCATTGTAACATATTAAAAACTGTTAACATAACAAAGTTTCCACACTTAACACCTGTAAAGTAACTGACATTGCATACAAAAGCGGAGAGCTATTCCGATACTTTTACCCAAACATATCTTTCCAACATATTAAATCGTTAATTTTATCATTGACACAGTAATATTTAGCAAAGAATTTATCATAACTGTTTTAATTATCGTACAGAGCAATGAAAGTATGCTAACGTAACAAAGTTCCACATTAATAAAGGCTAACATATAACCTGAAACTAAGAATATAAATGTACAACGACAAACCCAAACACACCATACAGGCACGAATAAACCACTAACATTAAAAAACTTTCGCACTTAACAACAGTAAATGTACATAAAACATAGCGTACAATAACGTAACCTATTCACACTTTTATCAAGCATATCTCTAACATATCAATGTTAAATTTTACAATTAACATCGTAAATAATTTAACAAAGTTTTTTAGACATAAACCTGTTCTAATCATCATATGATCAGAAGAATATAATGCTGACGTAACGAAATGTTTTACATCAACTTCGTAACATTTAAACAAAAAAAATTCATCATAACCTCGTCTAAATATCATAATCCCCAGCGAATCAATCGCAATTGCGTAACAAGTTTTAACTCAAAACATAACAAAAAATAACAAAATTTTATCCTAACATAACAAAAAAAATAAGTTCTTTGAGTAAAATAACTTCGTAACACACGTAATAATTACTGATTTTTAAAGCAATAAAATTGCAGTAATCAGTAAATCAAAACCACCCATTTCCCTGCAGTCCCTACCCGTCCCACCCGCCTGTGATCTATTGAGCTACTGATTCATATAGTGATACTATATATATATATATATATATATAGATATATATATATATAATATAATATATATTATATTATATATATATTATATATAATATATATAGTAATGTTGGTTAGCATATATTCGTAGGTTAGTAAATAAAGAACATATATTTTTATGTTATGGTTGTCCAAAATGATACATGAAATATGAAATCAAAAACTCAATAGATCACAGGCGGGTGGGACGGGTAGGGGACTGCAAGGGATGATGGGTGGTTTGATTTAACTGATTTACTGATTTTACTGCTTTTAAATCAGTAAATTATTAACGTTTTACTGTGATATTTTTACTCAAGAACTTATTTTAGTGTTATGTTAGGATAAAATTTGTATTTTTTGTTAATAGGTTTGGTTAAACTTTGTTATGTTTTGCGAATTATCGCTGGGGAAGTTAATGAATCATTTAGACAGGTTTATGAATGAATTTTTTTGTTAATGTTACGAAGTTTGATGTAAAACATTTGTTACTTCAGCAAATTATTTTCTTTGTCAGTATGATGATTAGACAGTTTTATGTTGCTTTTGTTTAAATTTAACGATGTTAATGTAAAATTAACATTGGGATGTGTCAGAGATATGCTTGAAAGTGTGAATAGGTTTACGTTTTGTACGAAGTTGTTATGTTAGTTACCTAACTGTTGTTAAGTGCGAAAGTTTGTTAATGTTAGTGGTTTATTCGTGCATATTGGTGGTGTTGGGTTTTGGTCATTGTACATTGAATTCTTATTCCCCCAGGGGTTAAAAAATATTTGTTACTTTATTAATTGGTGGGAAACTTGTTGTTACGGTTAGCACTACCTTTCACTGCTCTGTACGATAAATTAAACAAGTTATGAATAAATTCTTGGCTAAATATTACTTGTGTCAATGTTAAATTAACGTTAATATGTTGGAGATATGTTGGTAAAAGTATGAAATAGGTTACGTTTTTGTATGCAAGGAATGTCAGTTACTTTACAGGTGTTAAGTGTGGCACTTTGTTAATGTTAACAGTTTATTCTTGCTTAAGTTGTGTTAGATTCGTCGTTATACATTATTTTCTTTAGCTCTGGTGATGGCGATGGTAGCTTTATTAATGTGAAAACAATGTTACGTTAGCTATATATTCGTTGTCAGTATGGACAGAACTTATCTTTGTTACTATGTTATTGTTGTTGTTGTTGTTGTTGTTGTTTGTGTTAGTTGTTGTCGAACGAGAATATATACCCTTTTGAGCTGATATGGTTCATTCTTACGTCGTATTCTTGTTTACTTTCTTCTGATTTGGGTGAAAGAAAGAATCTCAATTAACATTTAAGGGATTGTTTATACACCTATTGTTCCTTCAGTAGGGAATAGTTTTTCGCTGTGTTGATACGAAATGACATCTCCCTGCATCTCTAAGCTTGTTGTTATCTTCATGAGGAGTTTCGCTATTCCCAACGAGGTGTCATTTATATTTAATCGTAAACCGAAATGGCGACTTCTACATTGCTTGTATTCCTGCCAGAGGATCAAATAATAAAAGTATTGCCTCACTTTATGCAAATAGTTTAAAGCGTAAAATCATTTTTCATGTTTAAAGTTGGTATTTCCTGAAAGGAGGCGGAAGTCTAAAAAAGTAGATAAGTCATAACAATTTTAAAAATTCGTAAGTTTCTCCTTAGGTTTATGATGGTTAGTATGGTTATGGACATCACATTTTTTGATAAAATTGTTAACTGTGCAATGTAAGATAACGTTAATATCTAGAAGATAGTGCTTGAGAAAAAGTATGAAGACAGGTTCGTTTGTATGTAAAGTTGTATACTTTACTGATATTAGAGTGTGGAAACTTTGTTTAATGTTAACAGTTTATTAGGACGTAAAGATGTGGTTAGGTTGTCGTTGTAGCATTATTTCCTAGTTTCATAGTGGATGCTTGTAGACTTTAGTGTAATTGAAGACAGTTGTGATGTTAAGAGTATAGTTCGTTGATGCAGTATAATTAACCAATTGTTGGTGAGAAATTTTTAGTTAAATGTTACTGTGTCAGTGTAAGAATAACGTTAAGATGTTGTTATGCTTGAAAAGTAAGATTAGGTTACGTTTTGCATACTTACATGGTTAGGTATGCGTTTACTGCTTTGAGTGTGGAAACTTTGTTAATGTTAACAGTTATTTGGTGTGTAAGTTGTTGAAGGTTTGTCTTTGGGTAACATTTGTTCTTAGTTCATGGTTACGCGTATGTTACTTTACTTGATGTGGAAACTTGTGTTACGTTTTAGCATACTTTCGCAGCTTGTATGATAATTAACCAATGTTTGTGAGAAATTTTAGTTAAATGTTACTGTGGTTTAGTGTAAAGAATTAACGTTAATAATGTTAAGTTATGCCTTGAAATGAAAGTAGAAGTAAGTTACGTTTTGGCCATACCAATGTTTAGTTGACTTTTAAGCTGGTGTTAAGTATTGGAACTTGTTAATGTTTAACATGTTTATTCCTGCCTTAAGAATGTGCTAGGTTTTCTTTGGGCAGATTATTTTTCTTAGTTCTATTGATGCTATGTTAGCTTTATTAATGTGGAAACTTTTGTTATCGTTAGCCATACTTTCCGCCTGGTCCTGTAAAATGATAAATTTTAACCAATGTTGTGATAAATTTTTGCGAAATAATGTTACTATGTTAGTGTAAGAATAACGGTAAACTATGTAGAGTTATGCTTGAAAAAGTAAAAGATTAGGTTACGTTTTTTGCAATATTCCATTTAAGGTTCTGCTTTACTGGGTGATTTAAGGTGTGGGTACTGTTGGTTAATCGTTGACTGCTTATTCCTGCTTAATAAGATGTAGTTATGTTTGTCTTATGGGCATTTTTTTTCTTTAGTTCATATGAATGCTAATGTTAGCTTTAATTTAAATGTGAAAACCATTGTTATGTTAGCATATATTCGTTGGTTAGTATATAAAGAACTCGTTTTTGTGCTATGTTTATCCGAAATGATACTATGTTAGTGTAAGATTAACGTTAATATGTTAGAGTTATGCTTGAAAAAGTAAGATTAGGTAACGTTTTGCATACCATGTTAGGTTGCTTTTACTGGTGTTAAGTGTGGGTACTTTGTTAATGTTGACTGCTTATTCCTGCTTAAGATGTGTTTATGTTTGTCTTTGGGCATTATTTTCTTAGTTCAGAAATTGATGCTATGTTAGCTTTATTAATGTGAAAACATTGTTATGTTAGATATATTCGTTGGTTAGTAATAAAAAAAACTCTTTTTTGTGCTATTTTTATCCTAATGATACTCGAAATGCTACGTAATTCGATAAGGTTAATGTAAGATTAACATTGAATGTGTAGAGCAAGTATGTAGTGAAAATAGTGTGGAAGATAGGTTACGTTTTTGGTGTGATGGTAAAAGTTAGTTACTTTGAGCTGGTGTTAAGTGTTGGAACTCTATGTTAATAGTTAACCTGGTCAGTTTAATTAGTGAGCGAGGTGAAAGCTGTGGTTTAGGGTTTGTCGGTTGTATATATTGTTCTTAGTTTCTATAGGAATGCTATGTTAGCTTTATAATGTGAAAAAACTTTGTTAGTTAAGCATATATTCGTTTTGAGTTAGTTATATTAAAGAACTCGTTTTGTGCTATGTTAATCCGAAATGATAATACTCGAAATGCCACGTAATTCGATAGTGTTAATCGTAAATACACATTGATATGTTAGCAGATATGTTTTTTGAAAAAGTGTGAATCGGTTTACGTTTTTGTACGCTGTTTAGGTACTTAGCTGTGATCCACGTTAAATGTTAGTACGCGAATGATTGGCCTAGGGATTAATCGATATTTGTAAATCGTAAGGTCGTTCTATTAAGTTGATGTGTGGTGTGTGTGTGTGAATTTGTGTCTGTGTTTGTGTGTGTGTGTGTTGTAGTGTTGTGATGAATGTTGTGTGTGTTGTGTGTGGTGTGTGTTGTGTTTGGTGTTTGTTGATGTATGTGTTTATGTATAGGGTGTGTTAGTAGTGTGTTGTGTGGGTGTGTGATGTTGTGGTGCTGTGATGTGTGTGACTGTCGGGGTGTTGTGTGTAGTGTGTGTGAATGTGTTGTGTGTGTGTGTGTGGTGTGTGTGTTAGTGCTCCGTGTAGTGGTCGTTGATGGTGGTTAAGCATAGCTCTACAATTACCAATGTCTGTGTGTGGTGTGTGTGTGTGTGTGTGTTGTTGTGCGTGCTCCTTCGCGTTATGTACGCTCCGTCGTCGCTGACCGTGTGTGTGGTGTGTGCTGGGTTGGGTGTGATGGTTGTGTGGTGTTGCTGTTGTGGGTGGTTGTGTGTGTGGATAGTGTGTGTTGATGTGTGTGTTTGTGTGTGTGTGTTGTGTGTGTGTTGTGTGTGTGTTGTGTGTGGTGTTGTTGTGTGAGGGTGAGGGTGTGTGTGTGTGTTGTTGTGTGTGTGCTGTGTGTGTGTGTTGTGTGTTGTGTATGTTGTGTTGTGGGGTGTGTTGTGTGTGTGTGTGTGTGTGTGTGTGGTGTGTGTGTGTGTGGTTGTGCTGTAGTGGTGTTGTTGTGTGTGGCTATGGTTAGGTATTGTTATTGTTACATATACATATAGTAGCTTGATATAATAATAAATTAATAAATTAATAATAATAATATAAAAATAAGTAATAATGAATAATGACAAATATAATAAATAATAATAATAAAAAACTATACTGTAACTTTACTTAATTGGGAAATAAGGACACAAGGTAATAAATCCGCCAACCCTTCCCATGTGTCAAAAGATATTAAGATTAATGAGTCATTCCTCGGAATTTCATTGAGCTGTTTTCGTGATGGCTTAAGCAATATTAGCCAAGTTTCTCTGATTAGGCTATCTCCTTGAGCGAGTAACAAGATTTATCGTAATGTATTGGAGTTCAGGTAGGAGTGCAATTTTAACCTAACCAATGTTCTTAGTTAGTAGAACCTGCTATGCAAAGCAGATCGCACGTCGTTATTTGTAGTGTGAAATTCAATGTGGATATTAAATATAAATAATAATAAATATATATTAAATTAATTAAATAATATAATAATTAAATTAAATATAATATAATAAGTAATAATAAAAATAATAAAATATAATAATAATATTAAATATTAATATATATTATTTGAGTAACGTTAGTTGTAATATATAAAAAAGATATGAAGATTGAGCTAATGCTGTACATTCTGTTGGGTAAGTAAATTGAACATTTCATATATATTTAGATTACACCTATTGTATTAATTAGAAATAGCGTTAATGTCAGTTAGTAGTAGGTATAGAAGATATATATATTTTTAGTTTTTCAAATTTATAATGTAAAATGTCCAATGTAGAAAGAATATTTTAGAGTTAATGTTTGAAAGAAATTGGGCTAAATATTTTATTCAAAATTTCTAAAAATCTTGATATATGTTAACTGAATGAAATTGTATCCACAACAACAAAGTCAACAACTACAAATAACAATCCACAATCAAACTAAAACTAAACATCAAACATTTCAAACAACAAACAACAACCATCAACACATACTGCAACAAAATATGTCAATAACAACAAAACGTTGGAAAATATTATATCAACAATCCACAAACTACTAAAGCAAAGAAATGTTATTATTTTGTTTAATTGTACCTAAATATATACAAAATAAAATAAAGATACTTATTATGAAGATTAATATGGAGTTATCAATAAATATCA
The DNA here is from genome assembly GCA_015478945.1 of Trachelipus rathkii. Taxonomy (NCBI): domain Eukaryota; kingdom Metazoa; phylum Arthropoda; class Malacostraca; order Isopoda; family Trachelipodidae; genus Trachelipus; species Trachelipus rathkii. The sequence goes on along the minus strand of JABUQX010066059.1, from coordinate 28,183 downwards.
ATATATGAATATCAATATGATCATATGGATGGGGTAAGGAGGGTGGGGTGGGTGGTATTTTAGATTATACTGATTTAATTAATAACAATGATCATTATCAATTAGATTTTTAGTGTAGTATGTATAAATAATATAATAATGTCAAAATTTTTTAAAGTTTATTAATAATAACACATAAAATAAGAATATATTTTATAATTATTAAGTAAATATTATATAACAAAAGACCAATTATAAGAATTAAATAACAAAAATCAATAAAAAAGTTATTTAAATTGTGTATATGTGATATTATACAAAATAAAATATTAATATGACTTGTAAATCAATAGAATCTAATAGATATCTATAATAGATTACCATACTAAAGTAAATGGACAGTTAAAGTGAGTTAAGGAGGGTATGGGGTGGGTGGTTTGATTAACTTATTTACTGCTTTTAGCAATTTCAGAATGAATGTCAAATAATTTAAATAATGTTAATAGGTTATTTAGTCTGTTAATTAGTCTCGTATTACAGTATGGTCTTAAAAAACAACAGAAGTGATTTAAATGAAATAAAGACTAGAACACGAAAAATATTAATATGAAATAATAAAAATGTGTAAAACAAAATATGTTATGAAAATAAATAAATAAATTAATAATAAAAATTTTTAAAGAATTAAAATAAAAAAAAATAACACAAGTATTAGAATGTAAAAAAAACTATCGTAAATAAGAATCCCTATATATTGCAGTACGTATAAGTTAGTGGAGAAGGAGAGAGAGAGAGAGAGAGAGAGAGAGATGAGAGAGAGAGGAGAGAGAGAGAGAGAAGAGAGAGAGAGAGAGAGAGAGTGCTGCGACCCCGAGTTTTTTAGAATGCTTTTGAGAACCCTTTTTGTTTTTGTTTTTTGTGTTTTTTGCCAAAAAGAAGAAAACAATACCTTCAAATAGCCCATATTTTTCGTACTTTGAATATCATATAGTCTTATCGGAATCTGATGACAAAACACCGATAAGAAAGAACTAGTCCAAATTATTTCATATAGAATAATCCAATTGTTAAGGATTGAATAAAAAAAAAAAAACTAGATCAGAAAATAACTAGCATAGTTATTTCCGCTTTCGACAAAATTATTAGGAATTAAAAAAAAAAAATTTTTCAGCACACATGACATTAATGATAGCTTCCTGACACTTGCTCGTGGCTATAATATAAAAAATAACATAACTGAGTAAAAAATATTGAAAGAACATATGGAAAATTATTACACATTACTTGCCAAAAAAAAAAAAAAAAAAAAAGAAAAAAAAACGCCCTGAAGCTTCACACAGGCTCAGTGGGGTTCATCCCCTTGAGTCAACCACAACAAGTCAAGGTCACAAAACCATGTCATTACTCTTATTTTGGTTAAATTCGCATACCTATCCTCATAGCTAACACAAAGTACTAATAATGTTAAAGATGAAACTTCTCATAAAAAAATAGTAACACTAAATTATAAATGTATATATATGAAACTAATCAACATCACAAAAAAAAAATACAGCAATTAGAAATAAATTGAATAAAAAAACAAAAAAAATTAAAATACACACAAAAAATTAAACACTAAATGTTACTTATTAGAGGTAATGTAAAAATCAACACTTATAAAAATACAGTTAAGAAAACCCCTATAAACTTTAAATTCAAAATAAAAAATCAAACAAATATATGAAAATATACATAAAAAATATAATATCTAAACACAATAAAATTAAACAATGTAAAAAATAAAACTTCACAAACAAAAAAAATAAAGTAAAAACTAGAAAAACTAGAATTGAATAACAAAAACAAATACAAAAAAATAAAATATAAAAAAATTAAACACAAAGTCTAAATGTAAAAAAATCACAGAAACTGGATAAAAAAAGTTAGAAAAAAATAAATTGAAATTAAAAAACAAAAAATTAAACACAAAGTATAAATCTAAAATGAAACTTATAAACAAAATATAAGGTCAGAAAAATAAATTGATAAAAAAGCAAACAAATAAAATTATATTAGTTTAATAAATAAGATAAAAAAAATAAAAGTTTTTGAAAAAATATTTTAAAGTCAGTCGGTGCCAGAACTATTTAGAAACGGGTTTATCTTGCGAAGATGCCACAATTGCAAAATTGAACGCCATGTACAATTTAGAACAGAAGCACTTATGTGAACATTATATAATTTATTGTTATATTAAACTAATGTTCTTTTAAACTCGACCACCGCAACAGGCTCTAGCAATCGGTGCCGGTACCATTTCTCTCCTTCGCTCCTTCTCTATCTTTCCTTCCCTATCTTCCTCTCTTCTTCCTCTTTTCCTTTCTCCTCTGTTTTGCACCTCCATGCTATTTTTTTCAGTTCGGGACCTTTCCCTCCTTTGCGGGGGTTTCCAGACCCACCACCTTTAAAACGGACTTATTAACCGTCCATTTTCAGATCTAAACCTTATAAACATTATTTGATATAATATGGGACTAAAAGAATATTTTATTAACCACCTTAAAGCACCAGCAATCTCGCTGCACCGGCTCCAGCACGCCGGTGTCGATGCCTACTCCCAACTCTTTCCTTCTCTGACTTTTCCTTCTCTCGGTGATATCCCTCACTCTTCCTACCATCTACTTCTTCCCTCCTTATTCGCTATCTTCTAACCTCTGTTTTTGCAATTCCAATGCATTTTTTATCAGTCGGGACCCGGGTACTCCGTTGGGAGGTCCCGACACCCTATCTACTCAACTGGTAGAACATTTATACCACCCGCAATCCTTTCAAATCTACATGGGGTTCAATAACATGGCGCCCTATAAAATGATCCACTACAGAATAATTAGGGTGGGTACTAAAAGAAATATTTATTTAACTTTCACGCAACCCCGCTATTCCGGCTTGGCCCCAGCAACCTGTGTCGCACCCGATGCCAACTCCGACTCCTCTTGATCCCCAGAGCTGAAATCCTTCCTCTCAACTCTTTCCTTTGCGATCCCCACCTTCTTCATCTTTCCAAACTAGTACATCCAAGCTTATCACAATTGGGACAAACGAATATTTATTTAACTTAGCCACCGCAACGGCAGAGGCTTCAGCAACCGGTGCCGAATGCCACTCAACTCCGACTCCTCTTGGACCCCTCCGAGACTCCTTCTCTCAACTCTTCCCTTCTCTGACTCGCGCCTTCCTCGGCCATCCTTCCTAGCCTTGGGTATTTCCGTTCACCATCTAGGGGCCTTTGGTGGCGTTGGCTTCCCACTCATGGTTTTGCAATTCCGATGCATTTTTTCTTCTTTTGTTACAGAGATAGAATGGGGAATCCACCCACTCACTCCGGGGGGTCCCCCTGACTCCGAATCCGAATATACCGACCTTAATCCTACTTCACGTCTTCTTCAACTCCGAATTCACTCTACCTACAGCCTCCAAATTTCAAGCCTTCTACGATCAAATTTAATTTTTGGGGGGGTGGGCTAGCATCCCCACTGGGGTGCTCACTACAATTTAAAAACAACAGGTTTCAGCAATGTATACCTTATATTGATAGGTGTATACCAAGAGTTCAGCTTTCTAACGTCAATATTAATGTTTGGGGCGAAATCCCCCTCTGTGGGATCCTGACACCCTATATTGGACCCTTAATAACCATTATATTCCGAGCTCTACGACCTCGATAACCTATAAAAACACACCAATAATTGTTGTTATACAAATTGTTTTATTAACACGTAGCTTCCTGCACCAGGCTTCACAGTCAAACCGTGCCGAGCCAACTCCTCAGAATTAACCTAATATACTAACTCTATTCTAAGTAAACTCAATACTCTGTAATCCTCTAGTCACCAAATTTCATGTACTATTATTATCGAATCACTTTATTCGGTTTTTAATTATAGGGGGGTATTATATATTGAGGGGTAACCCTATCAGGGGGACCCCTGGGGAACGTAATCTAACGGTCAATTACGACTAATTAGTGGTACCTGATTCACCATATTACCTAACCCCCCTTTCCAATATTAACCAGTACGCGAGTAACCTAACCCATGTAAATATATTCGGAGCCAATAAGGCTTGAGGCTGGAGCCGGACCGCCCTGCAATAATACCATAATAATAATAATAAATAATAATAATGGGAATAATTAATAATATCATAATATAATAATAATAATAATAATAATATACATAATCAATAAATAATAATACCTACCTGTTATAGTGAAGGTGCTATAGCAAGTATTCAGTCCTTCTACGTGCAATGACTGTCTCTTAGTTAGGTGGGAGGGACGTGCTATAGGGCCACTGTATCCTCTGGCTTAACTTGCCGAGGTTACGTCACCACCCTATGATTGGGGTTGTTTAAAGATCTTGAAGGAGATACCCCATTTTGTTAAGCAACTCTAGCTCGATTACTAAGTGAAGGTAGCAGGTGCGTGTTTTCGGTGCTGTGTGTGATGAGTGCTTTATCGGTGCGGAGGCTGTGCGGTAGCGGTCGCAGGTCTTGCACGGGCCATATACGTTATGAATATTAGTATATATATATTTATTTATCTATTATTTACTTTTATTTTTTATTTAATTTTTATTTATTTTATTTATTTTTATTTTAATTTTTTTAATTTTAATTTTATTTATTTTTTTATTTTTTTATTTTTTTTTTTTTTTATTTATTTTTATTTAATTTATTTATTTTTTTATTTATTTTTTTTTCATTATTTTATTTTTTTAATTTTTAATTTTATTAATTTATTTATATTTATTAATTTATTTATTTATTTATTTATTAATTAATTAATTTATTAATTAATTTATTAATTTATTTATTAATTTTTTTCTATTTGATTTATTTAATTTATTAATTCGAAAAAACCTTCGGTTTTTTTTCGTCGATTCGAAGGGGTAGGCTGTTCCCCTTTTACCGTGGAATTTTAATTCAATATTTTCCCAAACGACCGGCCGAAACCCAACTTTAACTACTCAGGTATCTTCTTTACTGACACACACACGAACTTTTTAGTGTTTCATAAACTGCATTTCCTTGTTGACTCACTTTAAAGGGTGGTTTCATAGAAATTCTCAACTATTTCAAAAATTTTCGTTTCTTTAATTTCTTCTGAAGGTACAGAAATTTCTATATAACTCTTAAAAATGGAAAAAAAATTATACCTTTTGTTAAAATTGAGGGGACGGATGGGAAATTGAATAAAAGGTACTTGTGGTCGACCTATTCTAGGAAAAATATTCCTATTCCCATGAAAGTAAACCCTAAGAAACTAAAATGTTACTTGATCATCTTAAAAAGAAACAAAATTGTTTTTCTTTTTTTAAGATAAAAAAAAAGTTTATTATTAAGAACAAAAATAGCAGAAAATAGAAATCATGATAAAACATATTCTTCCATCCAATGAACCTCAACCTCTGTTAGAAAATGTCCCACTCGATCTACATTGTCGGAACTAACTGAAGAAAAGTTAGGAACATTAATCATAGAAAATATACCTAAATTCATTTCAAAATAGAGGAAATGATTGCTGTGGAGAAACAGTCATTTTCCTTTGAAGAAGTTATAGGATATAAGAGATTAATTAATGATCTATGGCCACTGTATAATGTTCCATAAAGGAGGTACTTTATAGAAGAGATTATTCCAACTATATATAGCAGAGTAAAATAAAAAATAAAATAACACATTTACTACAAGAAAAGACAGTCTTTCTCCAACACTTGCTTATCAGCTTCTGTTCCTCCATTTTAATTTACAACTATTGAAATTTAATACCAACTAGTGGCGAACATAAATAAATAAAAAATATATTTAACTTTCCTTTCATTGAAGTTTAATTTGAGTTTTACAATATGGTTTTAATTTTTTTAATAAAATCCATTGTGCTCTGGTATACTGTACAGCTAGCTGCTTATACTTGTACCATATATATATATATATATATATATATAGTATTATAGTATATAATATATATAGTATTAATATATATATATATATATTATATATATATATATAATATATATATATATATTTATATACATTTATAGAAATTTTTTTTAATATATAGATATTAAGAATTTATAAATTTATATATATAGTATATATATGGTAGTATATAGTATATATATATATATATATATATATTCATTATTATATTATATACATATAGTATTATATATAATATATATATATATATTATAATATATATATATATATATTATAGTATATATTTGATCATTAAATGTTGTGTTCTTAAAATTAGCAATCGAATTGGACATATGCTTTCCTATAATATAGATAGGAAAAGGAATAAATAATTTTAACATATAATCTTTTTAAACGTATATAATAATATGGATAGAAGTAACATTAAAATATTAAGAAAACGGCATTTAAAGAGAGACAAAATGAAAAAAAAATAATTCCTTTGAAAACACTAATTAATTACATAAGTTTAAACATTTATTTATCGAAATAATTTTATGTCATTTCAAACCATATTGTATACGCTTAAATTCTTATATATAGAAAATAGTATTATATATACTACGATTAAAAATATAATTATAGCTTTTGTTTGTGTTTATATTATTACTCTTAAATAACAAAAATATTATTTTGAGGTAATATTTTCACGCCTTTCTTTGTCATGAAATCCTTCTTAATAAATAATATAATGTCCGTCATTTAACGTCCCCATTTATTTACTTTCGAATATATTTTAATAATATTTTGTTATGAATAAACCTATAACACAATACTCTTTTGAAAAAAATTAGATCTCACGGCCGGAGAAGACCGAGACTAGTGGTTTTCCGGCCAGAAAATCTGAGACATTTAAAAAGGCCGGAGCCGGAAATTCCGTGTGCATCACTAATATATATAATATATTATTATATATATATAATATATATATATATATAATATATAATATTATAGTATATATAATATATATATATATATTATAGTATATATCCTATATATATATTAAATAATATAAGTATATATATATATATATATATTTATATTATTATTTATATATATAATTATATATATATATTATAATATATATATAGTTATTTATATATATATATATATATATATATATATACTATCATTAATATATATATAGTATATATCTATTATATAATATATATAGTATATTATATATATAGCTTATATATATATATATTATCATATATATATATAAGTCATAACTAATATATATATATATATATATAGTATAATATATATAATATACTATATATATAGAATATTATATATATATATACTATATTATTATATAATATTCTATATATAGTATATATATATATCATTATATATATATATATTATAATATAATATATATATAATTATATATATATATATATATATTATATATATAATATATACTTATTTATATTATATAAAGGTCATAATATATATATATATACTTTTCTAAAAACTTTCTCACTCGGTCAAGAATCTTGAAAATTTAAATGAGCTCCTGTATTTGTAAGGGGTTTTCCCCCCATTTTTGCACAATAGAAGAATTCTCAAAAAGTTCCAAAATAGATATATATCTGTCGGTTGATTCCTATTCAACATGGTGGTTGGATACCAAAATATTTAACTGATATAGGATCATTTATATACAGCTGTAGGAAAATTATAAGCAGCCAAAATAAAATAATATAAAAAATAAAATAATATAAAACTTATTATTGGCAAATTGAAAAAAAAAATACTGAAAAAATGTTGGCAAGTAGGTTTAATTATAATAAGATTATAATTATGAAATTATGTACGACCTTCTCATTTTTTTTATTTCGTATAAAAAAAAAACGTCAAATAATTTTGGAAATTACAGTATAATTTGACAAGTTTATTGAAAAAAAATTAATATAAAAAATCACATAAACGTTCATGTACAAATGTCAGCTACAAAAAATTGGTTTGTTTACTGATTTATATAATCTAAATATTTAAATTTCTGAAAACACCCGGAAAAAATGTCTTCAGGAATATAAATATATTTTAGATGGTGACGTCATTTTCGCTCCAAAAAGAGGTTTCGATATTTACTTGAGCATTGGTGGCTAAATCTTTAGAATTTAAATTTGGGCATAATTTTCATCTGATTTACATCAGATATAAAGCAAATTGCAGCATTGGAAGAGTTCTAAAGCGTCGATTTCGATTGTTTCATGTCTATCCATTTGTTATCTATTGACATTTGAAAGGAAAACAATGTCCGCGACAGTTTTGAGATCTCCTCCTACACCTTTGTCTAAATGACTTGAAACTCTTAACTGTTTAAAGATAGTCTGTTATCTAAAAAAATTATTATGGGAATTTCCCATACCAGTGAGGCAGTGACCAATTCCCGGCAATAACGATTTCTCTACGGTAGGGAAAATTTATTAGTCATAAATATAAAACGGTGAAATTTTTTTTTTGTTCATCCGACCAATCTGAAATATTCAGAGCATTTATTTATATTTGGGCGAGTAACGCCTCTAATATTTAGATAATTTTTTTTGTTTACCAAACCATGTAAGGGAGAACAAATTTTTGAAGTGACGAATAGAGCGCTATTTTTCTTCAAAATTTTTGTCCTGTTTGGGACAAAAATCATCCTGGTGCTGAGCCGATCTCGAAGTTCGGTTACATCATTCACATGTCTCTGTTGGCGTTACATTTATTATTCCAAGCAGTTAAACAAATTATGTGAGACAAGTTGCAAATCTTGAAAATCTGTTGGCCAAAGTATTTGTGAGAAAGCTTCCCATTATACGTCGTATTAATCACAGTTTTAGCTCTGTCGCCTGTGAAATTGTCACCTTTACCTTTTGAAGATTGGATTTATATATTTTAGAGTTCATCCAGGAGATGGCAACATCCTGTTTTTGTTTTTTTGTTTTTTTTTGAAGCCGAATGTTGCCGCCATTCTGGTTAAGTGCATTGTAACTTCGGCTCTCCTCTCTTATTTATATAAATCTTTTCTTTTTTTTTTTTTTTTTTTTTTTTTTTTTTTTTTTTTTACTAAGATTGTTAGAAAATAATGTATTTATTTACTTTAAGTGGTAAAACTTTGCTTGTAATTAAAGATGCTAAATATGAAATAACTTCCCTCCCCCCCCCATATTTCATATTCTGTCTGTGGACATAATTATCGATTATATCGGACATAATTATCGATTTATATTCGGACAAAACCAACCCGATTTTCATGAAACTTACATGAAATGTTTGTATGGTCTGTAAGGGAAAAGAGAAAGTAAAATAAAAAGTTCGAAAAATGAGCATGAAAAAAGTTAATTGAAGTCTCCAAAATTTTATATTTATAATATATAAAGTTAAATCTTACTACGAGATGCTGTCCTTTTTTTAATTTTTTTTTTAATGAGACATGGTTGTTGAAATTTTTAATTTTTTTTTCACCACTCACGTGTTAGGGGTACAAGGGACTCCGACCCCATAGACAAATATTCGTATACCATGCATTGATTCACCACTAAAAGTTAATGATAAATTGTGTTATTTAGTAAATATAATATATTATATATATAATATATAATTATATATATATATATATATTTTTAATATATATATATATAATATATATATATATATTATATATATATAATATATGAAATCGTATTTAAATGTATATATATATATACAGGGTTATTCAAAATTATGGTAAAAATTTTTGGTAACTGATAAGAAATGCAAAAATAAAGGTAAAAATTCCTATAAAGGTATGACGGTAATGTGATTAGTTTTCCGTCTGGCCTGTCTGTTAATGTTTTTTTACTAAAATATTGATCTACGAAACAAGTAGGTTATAAACCCTATATTTGGGATGAGTACTGTTGTTTGTAGTGCTAATGACGACAAAAAAGAAGTATCCAAAATTTACAAAAATTTAAAAATGCGGCCGTAAAAGTGATTTGGGTGAACGATTCCATGAAAGCGGATGACAGGTTAAAATGTTAAGGAACCATAAAACACCTATTGTTGTACGCAGAATTAAATGGCAGCTATAAACATTTGATAATTTATGGACCATTAATAAGGAAAGAATGTATAAATTTGTAGTAATTGAAAAATCTCATTTTAAATAATAACAAAACGTTTCCACAAAAACAGCTAGCTACTCCTCCATTAAAACATGTTCAGCACAATTGTTGACAAAAAACAACCAAACACTGTGATACAATAAAAATACACTGGCTGTTGTTGTTGTTACGGCATTTACAATGTAACTCATGACTGTGTTTGTCATTACGTGTTTCTTTTCGTTATTGAAATGGATCGTAATTACCACGTGTATTCATACTCTGAACTAGCTGACATGGCATCTAATGTATGGGATGGCATGCTGCAATAGTTCTGCAGCAAGACGTTTGTACCAATGAGAAATATCCCAACCGAATTTTTCCAAGCGCAAGGTTTTTTTTGCCACTATCATCAACGCCTGTCTGAAACAGGTTATTTGCAGTCCAAAGAGAGCACACTAATGCAGGCAGACTCCGATCTACTAGGACTGTTGATGTTGAAAAATTAATTAATTCTTAATGAAATATTTCTGAGTATCCTGAAAAGAGCACGCGAGAATTGTCACTATAGTTTAATTCGAACCAATCTGGTATTTGGAGGTTA
>JABUQX010066059.1:5000-12500 GCA_015478945.1 Trachelipus rathkii | reverse complement strand
TAATAATAATAAACACTGATATTGATAAGTAATAATAATAATAATACTAATAATAATATTACTAGATAATAATATATATAATAATATATTATATATATATATATATATTATATAATATAATATATATATAATATAATGAGAACGGAGAGAAGAGAAGAGAGAAAGAGAAGAGAACGAGAGAGAGAGAGAGAGAAGGACGAGAGAGAGAGATGGAGAGAGAGAGAGGAGAGAGTTTGCGGGACATTTCGAAGCATTTACACTTTTAGACGTGTTTGAGACACTGAAATTCTCTCTTCTAATCATTTTTAATTGATTTTAATGTCATTTTTTATTTAATTAATTAATTATTTGCGTATTTTTATATTTTTATTTTATTTTCTGCTGTTATAACAACCTTCTCATTCTGAGAAGTCAACAAAGTGAAACTCAACCGAAAAAAATCACGTGGGAGCGTCAGGTGCTTTGTTGCTATTCACTTAATTCGAAAATTTATTCATTTATGTGAATTATTTTTTATCAATGTTATTTGAATTATTTAAATTTTTATTATTTTTAATTATTTTAATTATTTGCGTAACGTAATTTTTTATTTTTTGGTATTAGGTTTCGTCCAGCGACCTAAACACGTGGCTTTTACGATCCAAACATGCGCCTGCGCATCTACAAAGGCGATGCGAGCGAGAGAGAGAGAGAGAGAGAGAGAGACGAGAGAGAGAGAGAGAAGAGAGAGAGAGAGAGAGAGTAAGTATATATATATTATATATATTATAATATATATATATATATATAACTAGGAAGATAAATATATATATCATTTATATATTATAAATTCACCTGTTTGACCAGGATATTTCGGCAACTTGACCTTAGCCTATACCTATCCTACACCTGCACCTAGCCTCCACCCCGCCTTGAGCTCATCCAGGTAACTGATGCCTAGCCTTGGGTAGGTATCTGCGCTAACATGAGGTCATGTAGGTACGCTGACCTGTATGGATCTATCTAACTATTTCCCATCCGTGGACACAACACACACACACACACACACACACACACAACACACCACACACACACACACACACACACACACACACAACACAACACAACGCACGCACACACACACACACTTATTACCTTATACACACTCACAACACACACTTATACTTATAACACACACACACACACTTCACAACCCGCTCCCATTCACTATGACACTTATACACACATTCACTTACTAATCATACCCACATTCACTATGACACTTATGCACACATTCACTATGACACTTGCATTTACCAATAGACACTTACATTTACTAACACAAGCGGTCCAAAACACACACACCACACACACACATACACATACCCACTTACACTTATACACACATTCACACTATGACACTTACACCCACCATAGACACTTACACTTACATATATACACACTACACACGGTAAACACACGACCAACCCTTGGATCTTTCATGGGTCAATTTTAGCCCACCCTAATTTTAGGCACTTAAACATTTTATATTAAAAACATTTTCGCGAAACTAAAACTGTAACTCATTACAGACATCCTTTATATTTACTTATTACTTTTTAATTTATAAATTTTTTAAAAAATTGTATGTAAGAAGAAAAAATTCCAGAGTGTCTGATATATAAACATTTATATCTTTACTTAAAAACATTAACATTCATTACCTTAAAGCAGTAAACAGGTAAATCAATAGAGTTGTTACCTAACACCTAGGGATTAGTATGCTTTTGTTACTGCTTTACTGCTTTTAACTCATGTTTTACTGCTGTTAACTCATGTTTCTTCTTTAACATGTTATACTGCTTTTAACTCACTATGTTACTGCTTTTAAACTCATATATTATAACAGTTACATACCTTAAAGCAGTAAATCAGTTAATCATACTACCCTCCTATCCAACCATGATCTATATGCTTCTTGTTTACTGCTTACTGCTTTTAACTTTCTGCTTACTGCTTAAAACTGTCTGCTTTACTCTTTAAATTTCTGCTTTACTATCCTGCTTTCACCATCGGCTAATACTTCTGCTTTACGTTTTCTGTTACATAAATCTCATATTTTTATACTTTAGCTCATATATTATTAAATATGTTTTTATTTATTTGTTTAATATTTTTTTTTTATTCATATTATTTTTATTATTTTATTATTATTTAATATTTATTATTTATTTTTAATACGGTATGTTATTTACTTCATGCCCTATTTATTATATTAGAACACACACACACACACACACACACACACACACAACACACACACACACACACCACACCACACACACACACACCTTACACTTATAACCACACATTCACTATACACTATACACACATTCACTTATGGACACTTACATTTACCATCAGACACTTACATTGACACTTATAACTCACACACATATTTACTTACACACGCAGGATTGACTTACACTCACACACAGATTTACTTCACTCACACAGATTTACTTACACTCACACACAGATACTTACCACTCACAATAGATTTACTACACCACACACCAGATTACTTACACCACGCAGATTTACTTACACTCACACAGCTTTACTTACACTCACACACAGATTTACTTACACTCACACAGATTAACTTACACTCACACACAGATTTACTTACACTCACCACAGATTTACTTACACTCACACACAGATTTACTTACACACAGCACACTCACTTACACATATAACGTATAATTTATTAAAACATTTATGTTTTAATTAAACACGTACATTTATATTACTCATTCAAATATAACTAAAATTATTTCAAAGTTTCTTAAAACTTCTATAATAAATCAATCATTATCTTTGAACAAAGAATTTATATTAACTGTTAATAACTTTTGTATTTGATAAAATTTTATAACTATCAAGTTTTTAAAAATAACTTTTACTAAAATTTTATGAAATTTTATTAAAAACATATATTTTACGTACCTTAAAGCAATAAATCAGAAAATCAGAAGGCAAGGCCCTAGCACCCCTCTACACAAAGCAATGCCACGTTTTGTTCTATTGACTTACTGCTTAACATCATCTTTAGCCATGTAATATAAAATACAAAATAAGTCTTCTCTTGCTAACATATCATGTATTTTATTAAAATCTTTCTAAGTTCTTATTTAAAAATAACAATTATTTACTTACATTTATATTATTCGCTCGATGTTAACTAAAAATATTTCAAAGTTTTTTAAATTTCGGATTTTCTTTATATTATTATTATTATCTATGTACATTGACAATCCATCACGAGAAAAACACAACAACCCGCACTCCTTACAGATACGAAACTGACCTCTCTCTGTAAAATGTGTTGAAATAACTACTTTAGGTCTAAAATTAGGATAATCCTTTTTGTCCGGGGCGATTTAGGCCTAATTCCCGGTCAAAATATATTTCAAACTGACCTTTTTCTGTAAAATGTGGTGCAATAACTACGTTAGCCCTAAATTTAGGCCTAAATTTGGATAAGCCTTTTTGTAGACGGGCTAATTTAATCCTAATGCCAGGTCAAAAGGTAATTCCAGGTTATAGGACAAGAATCATTGTTATATTATTTTTATAAATATATTTCAAACTAAACATGCTGGGATCGGTAAGATCCTTTAAGCGGGTAAGAAGGAAATGTTTTCCTAACTTGTGATTGTCGGCAGTAAGTTTTCCCCTAGTTCATAAGCTAACCAACAGGGCTCAGCATAAGCCCCACCCGCAAAGGCAGCCAACCCGCACCCGCTGGTGCGTCCCGCCGCGTCCCCGCCCGCCGCGTGCGCCCGCAGGCGCAATATTTCCGCGTTCCCGCCCGCCGCAGGCGCCCGCAGGCGCAATATTTCCGCGTTCCGCCGCCGCGTGCGCCCCCAGGCGCAATATTTCCGCGTATCCGCCGCCGCGTGCGTATTTAGTTCAAGGCCATTTGTTATTATTATTTAAAACACAAATTACACACACACACACACACACATACAACACACACCACACACACACACCACCACACACACACCACACAACACACACACACACATATACGTATAATTTATTAAAACATTTAATTTTTATTTATTATACTTCATGCCTATTTTAATATTATTTAGAACACACATACACCCACACATACACACACACACACACAACGCACACTCACTTACACATGTAACGTATAATTTATTAAAACATTTTATTTTATTTTTATTATTATACTAGTATTATTTTACTTCATGCCTATTGTATTATTATTTAGAAACACACATAACAACGCACACACCACACACACACACACACACACACACACACACACTTTACTAAACACCACTCACACACTCGATTTTTTGATGCCTCAAACTTTGATGCCTCAGCTTTGATGCCTCAACTTTTGATGCCTCAGTTTTGATCCCTCAACTTTGATGCCTCAGCTTTTTATGCCTCCCTTAATGCCCCAGCTTTGATGCCTCAACTTTAATAACTTAGCTTTGGTACCTCAGCTTTGGTGGTTCATCTTGGATGGACTCATCTTTTGATGGTGTCATTTTGATACACCTATATGATGATTATCTTATAAGCAGTTACACTTACCTTAGACACTTACACTTACACTTATACACACATGCACTAATCTCTTATCCACACATTTACGCAAATTACACATAGGACACTTACGGTTCACACGAGTTAGACACTTATACACTCACACACACACATAATATATATTAATAATATATAATATATATAATATATATATATATATATATATATATATATATATATATATATGTATATATATATATATATTTCATTCGCGCGGAAATATTGCGCCTCGGTGCACGCGGCGGGGCGGGAACGCGGAAGTATTGCGCCTGCGGGCGCACGCGGCTGCGGAACGCGGAAATATTGCGCCGGCGGGCGCGCGGCGGGCGCGGACGCGGCGGGACGCACCAGCGGGTGCGGGGTTTGGCTGCCTTTGCGGGTGGGGCTCATGCTGAGCCCTGATGGTTAGCTTATGATCTAGGGGAAAAACTTCTCCGACCAATCACAAGTAAGGAAAAAATTTCCTTCTTACCTGCTTTAAAGATCTTACCGATCCAGCATGTTTCAATTTGAAATATATTTATAAAATAATAATAATAACAAAGATTCTTGTCTATACTGGAATTACCTTTTGACCTGAATTAGGATAAATTAGCCCGTTCTACCGGAAAAGGCTTATTCCTAAAAGTTAGGCCTAAATTTTAGGCCTAAACGTATTTATTGCACCACATTTTACAGAAAAAGGTCAGTTTGAAATATATTTTGACCGGAATTAGGCCTAAATCGCCCGGGGGTTACAAAAAGGATTATCCTAAATTTAGACCGTAAAGTAGTAATATTTCAACACCATTTTACAGAGAGAGGGTCCGTTTCGATCATGTTAAGGGAAGTGCGGTTGTTTGTGTGTTCTCGTCATGGAATTGGCAATGTAACTAGATAATAAGAATAATAATAAAGAAAATTCCGAATTATTTAAAAACTTTGAAATTTTAGTTAACATCGAGCGAATAATATAAATGTAAGTGAATAATTGTTATTTTAAATAAGAACTTAGAAAGATTTTAATAAATACATGATATGTTAGCAGAGAAGAACTTATTTTGTTGATAATTTTTATACTTATTAATGGAGTAAAGATGATGTAAAGGCAGAAGGTCAAGTAGAACAAAACTGGCATAAGCTTATGTAGAGGGGCTTAGGGCTAACCTTGCTGATTTACTGATTTATTGCTAAGGTACGTAAAATATATGGTTTTAAATAAATTCATAAAAATTTTTAGTAAAAGTTATTTTAAAACTTGATAGTTATAAAATTTATAAACAAAAAGTATTAACAGTTAATAATAAATTCTTTGTTCAAAGATAATGATTGATTTATTATAGAAGTTTTAAGAAACTTTGAAATAATTTTAGTTATATTTGAATGAGTAATATAAATGTACGTGTTTAATTAAAACATAAAATGTTTTAATAAATTATACGTTATATGTGTAAGTGAGTGGGCGTGTGTGTAAGTAAATCTGTGTGTGAGTGTAAGTAAATCTGTGTGTGAGTGTAAGTAAATCTGTGTGTGAGTGTATATGTGTGTGTGTGTGAGTGTAAGTAGATCTGTGTGTGAGTGTAAGTAATCTGTGTGTGTGTAAATTAATCTGCCTGTGTTAATAAATCTGTGGGTGTATGTTAAGTAAATCTATGTGAGTGTAAGTAAATCTGGTGTGAGTGTAATAAATCTGTGTGTGTAAGTAAATCTGTGTGTGTGTGTGTGTGTTAAGTAAATCTGTGTGTGAGTGTAAGTAAATCTGCGTGTGTAAGTAAATCTGTGTGTGAGTGTAAGTGTAAATGTAAGTGTCTATGGGTAAATGTAAGTGCCATAGTGAATGTGTGTATAAGTGTCATAGTGAATGTGTGTATAAGTGTAAGTGTGTGTGTGTGTGTGTGTGTGTGTGTGTGTGTGTGTGTGTGTGTGTGTGTTCTAAATAATAATAACAATAGGCATGAAGTAAATAACACTACGTATAAAAATAAAATAATAAAAATAATAAAATAATAATAAAAATAAATAAAAATAATAATAAAATAAATAAAAAGTATTAAAACAAAATAAAATAAAAAAAAAAACTGGTAATGATTCAATAAATATATGAGTTAAAGCAGTAAAACATATGAGTTAAAACAGTAAAGCAGAAAGTTAAAGCAGTAAAGCAGAAAGTTAAAGCAGTAAAGCAGAAAGTTAAAGCAGTAAAGCAGTAAAACAAAAGCATACTAATCCCTTTGTTGCTAGGTAACACCTCTATTGATTTACTGATTTACTGCTTTAAGGTATGTAATGTTAATAAATATATGAGTTAAAGCAGTAAAACATATGAGTTAAAGCAGTAAAACATGAGTTAAAGCAGTAAAACATGAGTTAAAGCAGTAAAACATGAGTTAAAGCAGTAAAGCAGTAAAACAAAAGCATACTAATCCCCCCTAGGGGTTGTTAACACCTCTATGATTTACTGATTTACTGCATTTAAGGTATGTTAATGTTAATGTTTTTAGTTTAAATAAAATGTTATATATGATCAGGACACTCTGATTTTTTCTCTTACATAACCAATTTTTTAAAAATTATAAATTAAAAGTATTAAGTAAAAATAAAAATGTCTGTAATGAGTTACAGTTTTTAGGTTCGCGAAAAATGTTTTTAATAAAATGTTTAAGTGCCTAAAATTAGGGTGGGCTAAAATTGACCCATGGAAGACCAAAGGGTGGTCGTGTGTTTACACGTGTGTATAGTGAAAATGTAAGTGTAAGATGTCTTATTGGTGAGTGTAAGTGTTCATAGTGAATGTGTGTATAAGTGTAAGTGGGTATGTGTATGTGTGTGTGTGTTTTGTACGTGGGTATAAGTGTAAATGTAAGTGTCTATGAGTTAAATGCAAGT
>JABUQX010066059.1:0-2500 GCA_015478945.1 Trachelipus rathkii | reverse complement strand
TCGTATTAATATAAGAGCCTAAAGACGTTTTTGCTTTTGTCATTTGAGTTTACAAACGGTAAGAAATACTTAAGTTTGCGTTCGTTTTGTCAAATTTATAACAAAATCGAAAGAAATGCTTACCAAACGTAAAGAATTTCCTTAATTCTGTAAGGTCGCTATTTCCCTTGCTTAGAGAATTTAGGACGTGCTTTTTATTCTAAAGAAATCAAATGATAATGTTTTCACTGCATGCGTGGCAGGCCCGTTTGAATTTGTAACACCTGATAATGGTTAATTCAATAATATCAGCTTTAAATCTTATTCCTTTCAGATCGTTGAGCTCCATCTCAATAACTGATCAATTATTTGTAATATAAATTATTTTATTTATTTTTTTTTATTCCAAAATTGCCGGGCTCCATCACACCAGCTGATTTCAATTGTTTGCAAACAAAGTAAACCACGCAAGCAGTCATTTTCAATTTTTCACGAAATTCTTGCTAAAAGGGTATAAGCATTTCTTATATTGTGTGAACACAAATGACAAAAACGAAAACGCCTCAACTCTAAAATGTTTTGTTTACATCACGTGATTATTTAATATTTACAGCAGCGAAAACCAAATCTAGAAATTTCTATTTTTAAATCTCGCTGCAGTAGCAAATATCTTACTAATGTCAGGATTGACAATGGGACACTTGTGGTACGTTTCGCTTTAATATTCTTCAATATTTTAAAGATTATTTAACTCTGGAAACCACCCTATATGTTTCATCGCTTTTAAGCCCTCCCTAACCCATATAAAAATTTTACTATTCTTAGCGGTAAGAGATCCAAGTGTTAGCTCGTTCGTGTGTTCTGCAATTAATTGTGCCAATAAGCGCTCCATTTCCCCTCCGGCTAAAAGTAATTCTCCAAAGAGAGGCTTAATAATGGCTATTGACATAACTGTTTTCTATGAATGAATTGACCAATATTTGATCATTTTGTTTATATTTCTCTTTTGGCGTAACAACTTTTATTCCGAGTAGTCCTACGGTTTCTATTAAATTCAAATGTCTAAACCCTGCTGAATGGTTTATTTGTTGAGAGATTCAGAAAACAGAACACTCCCTCTTGCTAATCATAGTTTTATTTAGCTTTTGTGAAATGGGCAATTGGCGTCCATGAAGACGGGTATTCTTATTTCCACCATGGAGATACATCATAAAATGCTTCTTAGTCCTCTAGAATCTGCATGAAGATATTCTGATTAAGAGTGTTGTGCCCTCATGCAAAGACCCGAATTCTTTGAAAGTAAAACAATGCAAAACCTTTTATATCCCCTACAAGCTAGAAGAATTTTGATCTCTGATGTACTACTCTTCGCCTAAGTTGGAAAGTACACAACGTTTTGTATGCATCGTTTATCTTGACATTCGCAAACCCACTGACATCATTTTGCTCCCTCCTCGTGCCCGAGACCCTTGCCACACAAAACATACTCGTGACGTAACCTTGACGCGCACGTGCCACTATGTTAATTCACATGGCACCTCTTAAATTAACTGGTTGCATCGTAGCTGCTACCTTGTATAACGAAGATAACGAATTCTTGTTAGGAGTGCTTTTACACACACACGCATATATATAATATATATATATATATACTATAATTTATATTATAAATATAATTATATATATATAGTATATAACCAATAAATATATATTATATTATATATATATAATATATATTATATTATATTATATAATATATATTATATATAATATATATATATTTCATCGGATATGTTAGCAATTATAATATTGTAATTGTATAAGTATTTTAAATCTCATTTTGATATCTTATCAGCTCTAATGGACAACATAATCGTATTTGAATGTAAATCCCAATGATACTTTACTTTTGATGACGGTGGCAAGGGAGTGTTTAGGAATTTTATTATAATATATATAATATATATAATATTTATATATATAATATATATATATATATATATATAATATATATATATATATATATATATATATATATATACATTATATATAATATATATATATATAATATATATAATATATATATATATATATATAATATAATATATATATATATATAATATATTACTATATTATATATATATATATATATATATATATATATATATAAACCCAGAATGTTTCTTGTTGCAGAAATATAATAATTGAAGTTATATTATAATATATATCCAATGAATCATAAATACTAATATTCTATATATATATATATCTATATATATATATATATATTATTATATATATATATATAAATAATATATATATATATATAACATATATAATATATATATATATATTATATTATATAATATATATAATATATATATATATATAATTTATAAGTATATATATATATGATAAACTTTTCCTTTGCGACAGGCATTATTATATCATGGTGAGTGCTTTAAATGCCGTGTCTTTCTAAGATATTTTGGTTAGTGTTTGTGATTATATATATCTCTCT
>JABUQX010066057.1:15000-18833 GCA_015478945.1 Trachelipus rathkii | reverse complement strand
ATAATAATAATACACGAGGAAACCTATTGTCATTTTTACTTAGAAACGATACAAAAATAATAATAATAATAATAATAATAATAATAATAATAATAATAATAATAATAATAATAATAATAATAATAATAATAATAATAATAATAATAATAATAATATTTCTAACCCATATACACGTAGCTACTCTCTCTCACACATAAATTCAATGCTTGCAATATTTTAGTGTTTGTCACGTAACAGCTCTTAAACTACTAGTTTGCCGGTTTTAGGTTTAACATCCTAAATTACCTCCACATTCGTCATTCTACCTCCAATATAGAATTCAAACTCAACCTTAACCCTACTTTACACTTTTTTTCAAAACCTCGTAATCCTGGTTGTTAGTGACAAATATCCACAAAAACAACATGATAGCACTCTAATGATAATCTCTTAGCAAAAATAGCATGATACGAGTCCGATGACAACTAATCACAAAAATAGCATTATAACACTCTAATGATAATCTCTTAGCCAAAATATCATGAAAACACCCTAAATTTACTTCAAAATATTTTATCAATCAACTATTTACTTTACCCACAATTTCCATCCTACTTCCTCATTCGTAATTTTAACACCATTTCTTAATTCTGATCTAAACCATTCTAGTGCTACTCAACTTTAGCATTCTAACAACCTTGATATTCAATACTATTTCGTTCCTTTTCCTGATTTTAACTAAACTTTACTCAAAGATGTCTGCTAATTTCCTACCTGATTTAACTTTTTAAGAAATACTCAATTTACTTACCCAGCTTCTGGGGTGTGAAAACTTCGAATAGGATTTGCACGAAACCTAACTTCAAACTAGTTTTAATAAACTTTATCCTTGTTTAACTGGAAATTCTATCCTTTATTATAGACAACTTGAAAACACAGTCTCAACTTTTAAAATACCAAACACTAGTTTACACAATTTTCTCGGCGTCCTTTACGTCTGCCTTAATAACGCAAAAATGAGCATTTGTTTGAGACGCTTCCACGCGCGCAATTCTCAAACTAGTTGGTTGATTCAATATCCACCTGTCATAATATATATATATATATATATATATATATATATATATATATATATATATATATATATATATATAATATATATATATATATATATATATATATATATAAATAAAATATATATATATATATATATATATATATATATATATATATATATATATATATATATATATATATATATATATATATATATATTTGTGTTGCACTGATACCAAAATTTAGTCCGATACCGATACAAATACCCACAATTTCTTCAATACCGATACCACTAAATAAATTGTGAGACTAAAAACTAAAATGGTGCTATTTTTAAAAATTTTTCAAAAGCCATTGACAATTTGCAAAAATCAAGTTGCAAACATGATTATATATATATATATATATATATATATATATATATATATATATATATATATATATATATATATATATATATATATATATATATATATATATATATATATATATATATATATATATATATATAAATATATAATATATATAATATTGTATATGGCATACGACATACTATATACATATATATATATATAATATATATATATATATATATATATATATATATATAACATATAACTTAACAACAATAATATATATATATATATATATATATATATATATATATATATATATATATATATATATTATCAGAAATAGCATAATTCATAAATTTTGGTTAATCTGGTCATTTAAATCGACCTTGATATGTAATGTAACCTATCATTTAAAGAATTTTTCGAAAACATGGAGGAGAATATGAAGGTTGAAGATAGTTTCAAAGGTTTTAACTCTAGTTGAATTCATTTTATTTTGAATATCTTTGAATAATCAGTTATAAAAATACAATAATTGGCTGCAGAGCAATAACTGTCGAAATGCTTGCTCAAGACAGCTTTACTAGTAGAAGTATACATTTTCGATATTGCTTTACTACCTATGAAAAAACAAAAAACAAAATTCATTTATTAAATATGTAATTTAACTAATTTAGCTATCTATAATCTGCATTCTGTATTAAGTATTTCTCAGTAGTTAATAATTTTATAAAGTTACCTGTAACAAGTACTGTTCCTGCTCTTCATCTTTCTTAATTTATATATTAAAATCGTTCATTAATTTAATACCTTTCTCTGCAGTTTCATTGACCACTTTTAGTGATCTAACTATTTCTCTTCCATTTTGATAGTCTTCCGATCCATCCCAAAGATCCGAATTTACTCTTAAAAATTCAAAAATTAATTTTCAATCTCTATAGAATTTTAAGGGATCTAGAAGACAATAGCTTCTCGGGAAGATCTTGGTTTAAATATTCTGTATTATCTGCAATTTCTTTTACAGTATCTTCATCATCTGTTTCATCGATAATGCCTAATAGAATTTCTGCCATTTTTTTTTTTTTGCAGATTACTTACTCTTTCATCAAATATAGAAAATATAACAGTATATTCTGTTAGATAACATAAATGATTAAAAAGTTTGTTAATGGCTGCGTCGTCTATTTCTACATAGTCCACTTTTAAAAGTTTAAAGGCCACCAATTTTCTTAAAAAATATATGTCGTTTACCGGAACACCTACAGCGTTGTTCAGACAAAATCATGCTTCTGCGGAACACTAAACAATGAAGAAACAATTTTTTTAAAGCTACTTCCTACTGGACACCTAATTGAAACTGTCTTCTAAATAAAAAGATTTTATACAATATACATTTTTAGCCATCTATCGAGCTAAATGGATGATAAAGTCCAGATAGATGGAAATTTATTTCGCTTAATGAAACTCCACCTAAGAATATCAAAATTAAGCTTAAAACTCTCTATAATCGTCACGAGGTTAATCTTCTTGAATTTTGGCTCTCGCAAAAGCTAAAATTTCTTCAGCAGATTCTTTAGGAACTTAGTAAACCTTTGCATCCGTTGCACAGTCATGAACTTCGTCTTTCATTAACTTTGGCCATTTCTTTAGAAATCTTTTAAATTTTCTGGATATCAAACCCAGACATTAGTGCCAGCTTAGATGCTTTTCAAGCTGCTTGCAGCACGAACTCAAAAATAGGATGCCGGCAAGCTAAAAACAAAATTTCTTTCCCTAACCTTTGTCCTAGAAGAGTGCATGCACCATTTAGCCTTCCTGTGTTTGAAGCGGTCGTATCATAAGCAAAAGCTTCAACTTTGTATGCTATTGCCCAATCACAGATGATATCATATACTGCTGCATATACTTCTTGCACGGCTGTTCTTGTCAGTTTTGTGATCGCTCCAAGTAATTGATCGACATTGGGAGCTGTAGCGATAACTGGAAGGCGATGCTACTTCAGATTCTTCCTGTTTAAAGCTGGAAGCAGTTTCGAGTCCCAGTGAATTGCTGCAAAATTTAAATTTAATTCTAAAAATTAACTTTTTATTTTCACAGCTATTTGTTTGCGAAAATATTATCTCTCTCCTCCAAAAGAAGATCTGTTTATGACAGTCATTAGAATTTCGTGAAATATCTTCTAAAGCTGCCGATAGTAGATGACAGCTAGCTATCTCTAGCGCTTATTTTTCATCTACCCAGCTCTGCTGAAAGTCATCCAGTTAAAATTGTTTTCTGGCTCTTTTCTTTGCTCTTACATCAGAAAGCATCAGCGTATCATCTGAAGTCGACAGCAAATTAGAATGGCTTACAACGGCTTGCAATTCGCTGTCTTCATTGTCTGACTCTTCTGGAATTTTTATTAATGAATTATTGTATTATATTAATTGCTTATTATATGGA
>JABUQX010066057.1:7500-10000 GCA_015478945.1 Trachelipus rathkii | reverse complement strand
ATTCTTTCCTTAACAGATTTTTCATTTTTATTTTCTTTTTTTTTTTTTTTATTTTTTTTTTGAAAAAGATGGTAAGAGTTAATACTATGGACGACACTTCAGTAGCAATTTTTGCCAATTTATTTGATTATTTTTATAGAAATTATGTAAATAATAAGTTTTTCGTTTTACTTTTTTGTGGGACATGACGGTAAACAATAGTATTTTAGTTTTCCTAGACCCATTTGGAACTATTTGACTTGTTCGAAGTGACAGCTTTTCAAATAAAATTTGTGTCACAGATTATAAGTAACAACTGCTGATTAATTTTTAGATATTAAGTGTTAATTATTATTATTGACTGGTAGATTCTATCTAGCAGTATAGTTTATAAGTGGGGAAGATATTATTATTATTATTTTTATATTATTATTATTATTATTATTATTATTATTATTATTATTATTATTATTATTATTATTATTATTATTATTATTATTATTATTAAATTATATATATAATTATATATATATATACTACTATATATATAATATATACTATATATATAATATAATATATATATATATATATATATATTCAAATATATATATATATATATATATATATATATATATATAAAAGATGGTATATTAACCTATTACTGTTTATCGCTGTAATTAGCTATTACCATCTCTTTCTACCGATGTATTGAAAAGAAAATTTAAAAAAAAAATCTATCAAACCAGGCTCGATTTTAATATTCATTTATATTTATTTATTTATCTATTTATTATTATTTATTTATTTAATTATTTATTAACAAAGTATTTTTGTTCTATCTTCCAAAAAAAATTAATTTTTTTTTATTTGTTTTAAAATTTTACGAATTTTGAAGTTCAACAAAAATAATAATAAGAAAATGGGAAAAATACACTTTATTATTAATTTTTTTTTAAGTTGCTCCTCTTCATTTCATTGCAATATAAACTTCACATAAAATAAATTAACTTAAGAGTAATGTAAAAAATTACAACAAATTAAATTACTAGGAATAATAAACTTTAATTATAATTTAATTAGTTATATAATTAATTCAAAAAATAAGGAAAATTAATTTATTCGTCCGAATAGGCCTCCAAATGTAACTGAAGCCTAAGCAAGTCCTTAATGTTATTAAATTTTTTTTTTCTTTTCCAATTTTTCAATTTTAAAATTTAACTTGTTTTTATTTGTTTTGAATAAATTGTTTGTTTATTTTATTATTGACCTTTACATCTTCATCCCACGCACTTGAGAATTTTTTTGTTTCATCCCTTGAACTTTATATATATATATATATATATATATATATATATATATATATATATATATATATAATATATCTATATATATATATATATATATATATATATATATAATATAGATATATAGTATTTATTTATGTATGTATTATATAATAAATATATGTGCTGTGTTGTGTGTGTGTGTGTGTGTGGTGTGTTGTGTGTTGTTGTGTGTGTCTGTGTCTTGTGTGTGTCGTGTGTGTGTGTGTGTGTGTGGTTGTTTGAATATTTGGATTGAGCAGATGTGGTTGTGGGCGTGGATGGACGGGGTTTCTCTATTGACTTTTCCAACGTCCGTGGCCTAGACGCTAACTTCGAATCTGTAGAGTATCACCTATTTAACTATCAACCTAATCTCTTATTTCTGTCTGAGACCCAGCTATCTAAGGATTCTTTCTTTAATAAACTTGATATCTCAAACTACAACTTTTTTTCATAATTTCCTACTAAATGGTGGAGGCTGTGCCTATATAAGCATCAATACTCCTGCAACGCGTCTCAGAAACCTTGAATCTCCTAACTACGATATTCTATGGCTTAATATCTTTCTTCCTACTACTACTACTACTACTACTACTACTACTACTACTACTACTACTACTACTACTACTACTACTACTACTAGCTACTACTACTACTACTACTACTACTACTATTACTACTACTACTACTATTATCTTGTATTTCTGCTACTTCTCTCCTAATAGAACAGATTTTCCGGCTCTTTATAAATATCTTACTACTTCTCACGAGACTGTTATATCTTCTCATCCATATGCCGAGGTTCTCTACTAAGGGGACTTCAATTGGACCTCCCTTGGTTTCCGGCTAATAAACCATTTCTGGCTCTTGCCAAAACCATTTCTAATAACTTCTGTAAAGCATCCTTTCTCCATCTAATTCGTTTTGATAGATATGTACCTAACAATCCTTTTGAAAAGGCTAATCTCTTCGACCTCCTTTTTTCATCTAATTCCACCCAGGACGATTCTGGCATCCCTCCTCCCACTCCTTCTCTTTCTCAGGTATCCCATGATCTTGCCTGTGATTGCACATGATAGCGTGCACGAGATCCTGAGGGAGTGTTTTGAGGGAGTATGCCTCTGAGCTGGCACCTGTTCTCGTTCAGCAATCTCTACTCTTTTTTTTCCTTAATAGTAATACTTTTCATCATTTTG
>JABUQX010066055.1:0-15975 GCA_015478945.1 Trachelipus rathkii | reverse complement strand
AAAAAAAAAGAAAGAAGGGAAGATTTTTTAAACACAAATTAAATAGAGGAGGAGAATTTTAGATGTGAGATTATACAAAAGGTGTTTATCTTAATATAATATTATATAAATTATTAGAAGTAGGTATTTACTAAATTTATGTTCACTATTAATCTAAGTTATTAGTTTAGTATTTAATGTGAATACTAAAATAATATATTATATATATTATTCCGCACACTCGTGTGAGGGGGCGAAAGAATATAATTAACTAAAAGAACTCAAGTTTTCTTTCTTGACCTTATGGTGATTCCCGGGTTGTCATGTTTTTTTTGTATATATTTTATTTTATTTATAATTTTTGTAAACAATAACTTTTGGTCCCGGTTTAGGTGTAAGGGAACTCTCCCAAAAAAATGATTAAGGGAATTTTTTTGGTTTACTTTTTCAATTTAAAAGAGGGGTTCCATGTTTCAATACAACAATAAATCATAGTATATAATATATATTAGTATATATTATTTAATTAATTATAATAAATATAAAATATATAAAACTATAATAAATATAACGTTATACAACTGATCTGAAGCTTATAGTGGGAGTGAGTTTAAATAAAAATATAGGATATATTAAATTTATTATCGTATATATTCTTTAAAATTATAATTTATAAGATTAAATTATTGATTAGTTGTGTCTTATTCTTATTATCTATTATTTATTCCCTTCCAACCTTTATCCCTGCTTTGCCCAAGGAAATTGGGGGGGGTAAAGGTTTTGGGCCCCCCCCCTTGGTAAGCATCGGGGAAAAAAAAAGAAAGCGCCCAGGTAGGAAGGGAAATTGGGAAACAAAAATTACCCCTTCTCAACTTCGGAAAAAAAAAAGAAACAAAGTGGTTCCCAGCCTTGGGGGAAGCAGGAGGTCAGTTTTCGGGCCTCCCCACTTGGGATCTTAGGTACAAGAACAATTTTAAAAAATATTTACTGGAAGAAAGAAGATGCTGCGTGCGCCGGGTGTTTCGATTTTTACGAACCAACTCTGAATTTTCGGCAGCAGTCAATGGGGTTGTATCCTTAAATGGGTGCTAAGTCCATGAGTAACGGAGAATAAAGAAATCGTCGAAAAAAACTCCACCTTAAAAATAAAAAAAAAGTTGTTAAGAAAATATTTATCCCTCGGTCCATCCTAGTTTAAAAACTTGTAGGGGGGTTTCAAAATCCGCCCCCGGGGGGCCAGGTTGGGGCCCAACAAAAAAAACCCATTGCCCCATTAACAAAAAAACCCCCCGGCTTTCTCCTCTATCCAGAAAAAATGGCCACCTTTTTATTCCACGGCCCTCCCTGGCCCACAAAAAACTCCAAACAAAAATTTTTTTTTTTTTTTTCCTTCCCAAAAGACAAAAAGTTCACCGGGGTATCAACCGAAATTTTCAAAATTCCCACTTTTGTCTCTTCCCCGGCTTGCGCGCCGCCCCGTCCCACGCCGGGTTTTTTTTTCCGCGAAGCCAAAAATTCGGGGGAAGCCTCGAGCGGCATAATTAAATAAAATATGCTATTACTAGGTTCGGCTTGTGAGGGGCATCAATGCGCCCTTTATGGTGCTGATTCAAATTCCCCATTTCATTTTTTTCCGCCCCCAATGGAAACCAACGATCCTCCTCCGAAAAAAATACTTTTCCATTTTCTGTTAATATTTTTTTCTCTTTTTTTCCGCACTATTCCGTTTTCCCCGAACAACCCACAAAATCACTTTGTTCTTTTAATAAACCGGTTTCATTTCTCCCTCTCTTTTAAATCAAATTTTCTGTCTCAAATACCTAAAGCGCACACCTAAAGGGGGAAATTTGGGTTTCCCCATTCTGGGAAAAAACCAAAATTTGGAAGAAACTTTTTAAAAAAGAACAAATTTCTATAAATTTCTCTAAAATTTCCATTCGAAAACAGGTAGACTGAGGCGATTTTCCATTCACCAAAACGAAGGAAACCAAAAAAAGTTTTACAACCACTTGAAGAGGGATCAGCCGCTGATCATCTAGAAAGAGTTGGAAAGAGAAACTACCCCAAAAACAACGAAAAACAATTTTTTTTTTAAATAGCGTCACCAGCCCCCAACCCAAAAGAAAAGAATTGGCCCAAAATTTCAAACAATTTCCCCTAAACTACAACTCCTGCAATCCGTGCGTTTTTTCCCCTTTCCCCTCAAATCCCTCCCCATAATTTGCATATTAAAAAAAATAATTTTTTTTTAAAATCGTCGAGAACATTTGGTTCACCATTATCTTTTTTTCCTTTAAATCCTAATTCCTAAAACAAATAAAAACCTTTTTTTCCAAAACAACTGAAAGAGTTTTTTGTCCGCCCCTCACTCAAACAACCCCAGAAAGTTTAAATTTCACCTTCTTAATCCACAGTTGTTTTAAACGTTTCCCAAAGCCCCTTCCCCCTTTTCCAACATCCCTGGGTCCCCCAAATCTTTTGCTTCTAAATCAAAATTTCCCCTTTCCAAAACTTCTTCAGAAATCCGCCAAAAGAACAAAAAAAGAAACCAAAAAAAATCAGTCCCCCCCGCAATATTAAAATAGGTAAGGGCATCAAAACCCTCCCAAACTTTTCAAAAACTTTCATTATTATTTTCTGCCATCTATTTTTGACTCCCTAACTCCGAACCAAAGATTTTTCAGCCTAAAACACCCTCAACCCACTTTAAAAAAATATTTCCTTTTTTCCATAATCGAAGCCAAAATTAAAAATACAAAAAGTTTTGGGGGAATACCCAAAGGAAAAGACCATAAAAAACAAACAACCCCCTCGGTTTTTTGCTTTTTCGCTCGCTATTTTTTAATGCTTAAACCTAAAAATTTCACCAATTTTTTTGTCGAACCACAATTTTTATTACTTTACACAAACCAGGTGGCCCTATTCCCCAAATACTTTTTTATCGTCAAAAATAAACGACCTACCCTTTTTTTGAAAGTTTTTACAATTTTTCCAGAAAGCCTCCCAGCTAAAAACATATAATCAACTTAAATCCCCCTGCATTACGTTTTCCCCTATTTTAAAGAATTCCCTGAAATATATACGGGTCCTGCGTTTTTTTTTTTTTTTGCCCGCAATTTCATAAAAACTTAAAAATACATAAATTTTTTTTTTCTTTTAATCTTTCTATTTTTCTCAAATCAATTTTTTTCTTTTTTTTTCCAATTTTGTTAGAAAGATTTTGGTAACACAGAAATCCCCCCCTCCTTTAAAACCAACTCCCCTAAGAAAAACGCCACTTTTTTGGTTTTTTTCTTTTTTCAACCAAATTTCCAAGTTCCCACCCCCCTCCCAAGTCACTTCCGGCGCATTTTTTTTCACCCGGAACCAAAAAATTGCCCCGCATTATAACCTATTCTCACGCTAACAAACAAAACTCAAATAAATAAATAACCTTTATTTTCCCTTATAAAAAATTGTTTTTTTTAGAAGTCTCCCCCCCCCCTTTTTTCCTTTTTTACTTTAACATTTAAATGCAAAAGGGGGGTTTTAAAACCTTATTTTAAACCGCGCCGCCTTCGCCCTCAATCCCGCCTTTTTGGGAATATACCCTCCATAAAAAAGGCCCTTTTTTTTTATTACAAACTTTTCAAATTAATTGCCAATTTTTTTCAAAAATTCACAAAATATTCAATGCCGCAGAAAAATTCCTTTGGGAAATTCAAATTTTGAAATAAGTTAAATTTTTTTTTTCAAATCTTAATTGTTTTGGAACAAATTTTCCCCCAATTTTTTTCCACTTTTTTTCCCTCAAAACACCCCCTAACCCCAATTAAACCATATTCCTCCCCCCCTTAACAGAAAACTAAATAACTCCAAAAGATCCCAAAAACGTAATTCCCTCCTTGCCCCCACCATCAAAAACAAACACAACCAACAATTTTAATACTAAACAATAATCAATCTCAAAAAATTTAAAAATTGGTTTTTAATCAATTTTTGTGGGGCAAAGAATTTTGCGAAGTTGGGTTCTTGAACATCCCTCCTCCACAAATCCATTTTTTTGTTAATCAAAGTTTTTTTAGCCAAAGCACCAAAATCCCCTTAAAATTTCAAAAAAATTAAAATTTTTTTTTATAGCAAAAAAAAAAATTTTTTCCCCCTAAAAAGTTTTTTTTTAAACAAACCTATTTTTTCCACCCCCCTTTGTTCACCCCCCCCCTTCCCCAGAAAAAAGTGAGGCTTTCCCCCCCTAATTTTCCCTTTGTTTTTTAAATTGTTTTTATTCCTTCATTCATCCTCCCCCTTCCCCCAACTTTGGGGTTTTCCATTTACCGCTTCCTTGTTTTTCGTCCTAACCGTTAATAAAAAACACTTTATTGTGTAAAGATTTTATTGTTTTTTTTTTTTTTTTTTCTCTTTTTATAATACTTTTTCAAGAAAGCAAAGCTTTTTTTCTTTGAAATCCTTTCCAATCAGTTTTTGCTTTTTAGTAAAAAAATTCCAACATCCCCCCTCCCCCCTTTTTTTTTTTTTTAAATAAATTTTTAATGCTTTTGGATTTCTAAATTTAATATAAAATCTTACACTTTAAAATAATCCAATTTATCTCCTTTCTTTCCCCTACTTTTTTGGATTAATCCTTAATTTACCATATTATAATTAGTATTTATGCCAGAAAATTTTAAAATTATTTTTTATAAATATATTTAATATAAAAAAATTTATTATTTATTAAAATTTAAAAATAAATTTTAAATTAAACTTTATTTTGATTATTTAAATAATATATAAATATTTATTAAATATTTAAATTAATATATATATATTATATATATAATTTAAATTTATAGTAGTTAAAATATCAGTAGTTTAAAGTATTTTTTGGGGTAACATATAATAAAGCTGACAATATCTAGAATTAGTGAAAAAATATATAATTTATAATTATCTTATAAGTATTATAATTAATAATTTTAAGTATAAATAAAAAATAGTAAAAATATAAAAAGAATATATCAAAAAAAGTACAATATAATAATTAGAAATAATATATAATATTAATAATGGATACCATAGGAAACTAATTATGAATATCATGATTATTAAATTATTAAATATATCTATTAATATTTAAAACATAATAAATTTATTATATTTATATTTATAATAATAATAAATATATTTTTTTAAATATTTTAATTAGTATATAATTATATATTTAAATAATTAAATTAATATATTTAAAAATTATTTTTATATAAAAAATGATGGATTAAATTTGTAAGATAACTAGTTGCTCCCTTGTAGAAGACATTACCCGAAATAAGTTTTTGTAAAAAAATAAATTGGATTTTATACAGGGCCCGGGATAAAAATTAAGGGCTTTTGGGGGGAATAAAAACCCCCTAAAAAAAAGGAAAAATTGGGGGAAAGCAACTATACTGTGGCTAAATTTTTTTGGAAAAAAAAAAAGAAATTGTCCAGTCTTTTTGAAAATGTTTTTTTAAAAAAGGGGGGTTTTGTTAAAAGGAACAAGAAAAACAATGATATTATTTTTATAAGCGATATTGTTACGATAGCTCACAAGAAAAATAACTTTAAAAACAAACAAATTTATTAGTTAAATAAATTTATTTATTATTAATTACAGTTAAAATATTATTATAATTAAATATACGTGGTAGTGGGTTTTTGGGGGGGTTGGGTTTTTGGGGGTGTGGGTTGGGGTTTGTTTTTGGGTGCGGGTTGTGGTTTGGGTGGTTTGGTTTGGGGTGGGGGGGTTTGGTTTTGTGGTTGGGGTTGATTTGTTTTGGGTGTTTGGGTGGTTTATATTTCCCACTTGGGAAAAAAAAAAAAAAAGAAAATGGGGGAAGAAGGTGGTTTTTTGCATTGCCCGAAAAAGTTTTTTTTGGGTCCCTTGGGTTTTGAATTGTTTTTTTAATTCCCCTTTAAGTTTTTTTTTGAATAATTTTCCCCCCCCCCAAAGACAAAAATTTTTTAAGCATAAGTGCCTAAAAACAATTTTTAATGAAATTTTGGGAAAATTTATGCAGCTTCAAAAGTGTGGGTTTACATATGGCCAAAGATGGGCTGGTTTTTTTTTTTTTTCGGGTTTTTTTGTGTTTTGTAAAGATGTGGCCAGAAAAAATTAAATTGGTTTTTTTTTTTTCCATAAATTTTTAATCAAAAAACTTTTGGGGGGGGGGTAAATTTAAAACCCAAAAGTTTTTTTTTCATAAAAAAAAATTTGAAAAAAAATTTTAAATTTTAGATTTTTTAAACATATTTTTTTTTTTTTTTAAAAACTATTATTTTCTTACCTTTTTTTCATTTTTAAAAAAAATAAAAATGTTACATTAACGATATTAAGGAAAAATATTTATAAAATTTAGATTATTTATATTTTTTTTTTTAATATATTTATTTAAAAATATGCTAAAATTTTATAAATTCTTATAAAATTTATTATAATATTATCTAATAATTATATAAATATTAATAATAAAAATATTTATATATAATATTTTTATATAGTAATTTAATTATAATTTTTAAATTTTTATCTATAATTGTAGGTTTTTCCCAAACTCCAGAAATTAGGGGAAAAACAAAGGTTTGGATAAATCTAAAAAAAAAAAACTACGAAATACACAACCTAAAATTTGGAAGAAATACAAATTTTTTCTTTTTTTGAAAAATCACGGGAAAAACATTTTTTTGTTTTAATGCCGGAAAACAAAAAAAAGAAAAGAATCGAAAATAAAAAAAATGAAAATGGGGCCGTACTAGTGAAAAAAAAGTATATAATTTAATAAAATTAAATGGAAAAAATAATAAAAAAAGTTGGGGGGGGTAAGACAGAACAATATTTTTTGCCAAAATTTAAAAAAATACAGTTTTTTGAGAAAAAAGGATGCAAAAATTAATAAAGAACGAAGAGTGTGCACCAGAACAGAAATCATTAGATATAGATAGGAGGGGTTTTAAATATTTTCCTACCCCAGGGGTTTAAAAAATGGGTTTTTTTTTTTTTTTTTTAGTACAGTTAAAAATGAAAAGCCCCCCAAAGAAAAGGATTTTTTTCAAGCTTTTAAAAACAGTTTTTTTAAAATAACGGGTTTTTTTAAAAATTTTAAAAGTTTTAAATTTTCTGAAAAATTGAGAATACAAACAAAAATAAAACAAATTGTTATTTGGGGGGGAAAAAAAAAAAAATAGGGAAGGGTGGGGGTCCCCAAAGTTAAAACAAACCCCTTAAACGTAGAATAGTTAACAATAACCAACTGTACAAAATGTTAAAACCTTAAAACCTTAACGCTAACCTAATCCTTTAAAAAAACTAATTATATTATTTAATTATATAATTATAATAACTAAACTTATAATATTTATATAATTTATGTACTATAAAATTTTATTTTTATAATAATTAGTAGAGTAATATTAATAATTTATAAATATAATTAATATTAATGTAATTTTAAATTTTATATTAAAGTAATTATGAACTTATACTATAAATCTAATAATGGGGAAACTTAAAAACCGAAAACCAAATTAAATAAAAGTAATTAAAGTACGTTTGTTTTTTTTTTATTTATAAAGTAATTGAATGAAAAACGTAGGTCCATGTTAGAGGTGGTTGAATCGTCCCATGATTTCTTAGTCAGCTACAAGAAGGCATAATCGCCATTAATGCTCTTGACGATCACTTTGAACCAGGGTTAATCGGTTTAAACCAACTAAAAAAAAGTGGTTCAGTCTTTTGTTTTTTACTTTTTCTAAAAATAAAAAGTGCTTAAAATGAAAACAAATAACTAATACATCCTCCTGATATATTTGTACATAGTAAAGTAAATGGGAGGAAAGTATTAGTAATTCACTTTTAAAAAATCAAAACATGAAAATAAGAGTGCATTAATCAAAAGCTAAAAACTTCTAACCATTTTTCTTTGAGTTAGAAAATTGCTATCAAGATATGTTGAGTAAGTAGACCATTTATTGATTAGTTCAAAAATTATATTTAGGAAGGAGGAATACTTCAAACAGTTAATTTTTCTCAATTTTTAAAATATACAATTATAATATATATATATATTATATATATATATATATATATATTCCATATTATCATATTATATTTATTATACTATATACTATATATATATATATAATATATATATATACTATTATATCAGTATATACTATATATACTATATTATATATATATATTATATATATATAGAATTCAAAAATTGGTTATATCATATGTATATTGTATATATTATATTCATAATATATAGGTATATAATATATATATATATATAGTTACTTATATATGATATCTATATATATATTATAATATACTATATATTATTAATTATCTTATATTATATATATATTCTTCAATTCGATCCACATTATTTTTTATATTTTTCAAAATTTGATATTATTGACTTAATACAACATGTTAATGACGTATGTAAAATATTCCTTATATATGTTGTCGCGCAGGAAGCACGCTGGGACCCGCGCAACACTTCGTACCCGCAGCACCTGGAAGGTGCCCTCTCTCCATCTTATTCCTTCGTAGAGTCACAAGGCTTCGATGAGGCATTGCTAACTAATTCGAAAGTCAAAGATATAATAAGAAGTTACGATAGGTATAAATGTATGTCTCAATAATTGTGGTTGTGAATGTCTAGTAAGCACAGGCAACCAACTGACACCATCAGAGGTGGTTACGGAGCAGGTTAGGCTATTTTCGTAACGGAGGAGACGCATTGTCTCCGGACTCCTGTGTGCGGGCCCTGACTACTTGCTTGTGACTACATCAAGTGAGGGGAACTTTGGAGTTTCTTTAATCTTAAATTTCGCAATTTGCTGATATGGAGTCTACAACGTTCTTAACCCCAAATGAAGGGTTTTACTTACACCTCATAGTGGTTTTCCGGATCGTACTCGTATTCAATAAGCTCTAATCCATATATTTTGTTCGTGCGTAAGAAAATCAGAGATGATAAGAAGCCACATGAGTTTATCAAAGACAGTCCCATTCTTACATCTCGTCCACGTAATCTAAGGTAATACGAAGCCACACTAGAAAAAGTTTGTTTTTACTGGAATTTCGTTCCATAAATAGATATCATGTGGGCCGTGCAGGGCGTAACTACGGCCGCAGCCCCCTGCGGTGGCAGGGGGCCACGCAGGTTAAAGGGGCCATAATTGCGAAGAGCAAACAAATGAAATAATAAATGATATCTGGAATACATTATAATTTACAGTATATATATACTATACTATATATATATACTATACTATATATAACTCAATGATATTATATATTAGTATAATATATATATATATATACTATAGTAGTATAATATATATACTATATTTATATTATATATATATATATATATAACTATATATATATATTTTTTACCAGAGATAAGACACCTTGCACCTCCACGGGCACGGCCCTAGATCAAGGACGGGAGGGTGACTCATTTAACGTCCGCCAGCAGGACGGAGCCAAAGGTCCCAAGGATCGAGAAACAGCTCACAGGCTCCCACACCCGACCAGTTTGCGACCGCCTGGGACCCTCGCTCTTGGATTTGGCGAGTGCCGTTCTACCACTGAGCTTATCGGGCGCTTTTTGTCATAGGATAAATATAAAATACAAAAAAATCTAAAAAAACTATTACATATATATATACAATATTATTAAATATGTACTACTATTGTATATTATATGTGTATGATTTTTAATTTATAATATGTATATATACAGTAGTATTTTTTAATATATATATATACCCCCCTCACTCACAATTCATTCAACACTAACTAACCCTACAAATAACATACAACATACCAAACCAACACTAATACTCAATCCAACTTCCTCAAGCCTCTACAACCCAACCACACACATACCACACATAACACTCCTAACACACCCAACCATCACTACCACCACTCAACCTAAACCTACTCAACAACAACCACAAATCAAACCATACATACACAAACCACTCACACATCACAAAGCAAAAAAACAAAACCCAACACACTATACTAATAAATATACATAATCAAAAATACAACAAACATACTAATAATAATCCACTATATATGAAAAAGATGCAACTCCCCGCACAACCAAACACACCGAACCTAATATAACAAAAGCACCATCGCCATACCATAGCATTCGACAACCGAAAATATTAGAACACAGAGAGGCATTTCAAGAGATAAACAAGCAAACAAAACAATAATAACACCAAATATTTTCAACTTATTTACCCCACAAAAATATCAACTTGAATTAGTTGAAAACAAAAAACACGACGAACCAAATGAATATAGATCTAATACTACAACTTCTAACATCCACTCAACCTAACAACACAGACATCACAACATTCAAAAGTTTTCAGGACAAAAGAGGCCTACTGTATGAATGTATAGATCCGTGGCGAGATGGCATCTTTTTTTTACTTAGATAATTGTTTCGTATACTCAATCTAAAGCTGAAAAAATGTGCCTCTTCCCCGGACTACATACCTAGTACCTGAATAATTCATCCACCTTCGCGCCGAACAGGAAAAAAATGATCGCAATTTTTCATATTTCAACGAATCCAAACAAAAGTGGGTTTTGGAAAAATTGGACAACGTCTGAGGCACAAAGACTCAAAGATAATTGAAAAATCCTCTTGAACTATTGTAGGTAAGTGCGGACCTGATCTATGCATATTTCAAGTATGAAGGTCATTTCGGGAAAAATTCTGGAAGTAGATTACGCAAAAATGTCTCAAAAACATGTGTTCTTGAAAATTATGAAAATTTCTGCAGGAATGACTACAGTCACAAGAAAAAACACCCGAAAATTAAACAACGTTGTTAGAGGGCATAAACAAGCTACAGGTTTCGGTGTTCATCAGGGTTAACACATCGGCTGAAAATTGCCGAATTTTTGCCTCCATTCTTAGGAGGCAGGTGAAAATTGGGGACGTGCCAACTTCAGAAAAACATAGTTGCCCCCGGCCCCTGAAGAAAAACTGATTGTGCGCGGTTTTAATAACATAACGGAGAACAGTGCCGAAAAACTTTCTGACAAGAAACAATTTAATGGTATTAGATAACAAAAAAAATTATTAATTATAAAAAATGGAAAAGGTCAATGGCTATCGATGGAGGAGCTAAATATTCGAGGGGAAATATTCCAGGCTTCAGGCTCTGGTATATAGAAAAATTGCTTCCCAACATGCAGAATACATTCCCATTGCTGCAGCTTCATAATTTAAAACTTTAGATTCTTTAATTCGATACCTTTGTACAGAAGATCTAACAGCTCTTCCAAAATTTAGGACCAAAACTGCGAAACAGCTATATGTGCTCATTTCCGCTCCTAGTACAGCTCGGTTGTGCAAGGAAGATTAACCAGCTGCTTCAACCCAAATACACGACATTGCATCACAAAAAACACTAAGAAGAAAATTGGCCAAACTAGGGGTCATCCAAAGTATTGATTCCTTATTAGCTCACATATAATAAACAGATTTTCAAAAACGTATTTCGATAGTTTCTGATATCCTTGTGAAATTTATGAGTAAGAAGTCAAGTTAAAGAAACGAAGCCCTATAGTCTCAGAAGCAGTTTAGAAAATTTTGACTTTATTATCTTCCTTTGTGTTTCAAAAGTACAAACTCAATTGGAAAGCATTTCAATTGTTTGTCTCAAAAATAGTTGCAAAGTCCTAAATACAGATCTTCAGAAAGCAAGCTCACCTACTTGCGCGACAAGCAAAATCAACACTTATATGTGAGCTAGCGACACAAATTTGAAAGATGTTAGTGGGTGAGGAAACTTACGGAGTTAGCTAAATCATTGGGACATTGCAAGGCAAAAATTATTTCCAGACATCACATACAGTATGTAAAAGTTTTTTGATTGAGCTTTAGTTCTTATTCAAAAGAATTAAATGGACCATATAAAAAGCCTTTGTAGAACTTAAGGGTTTTCAATAAAATCTCTTGATATACTATTATTTAAATGATTGGACAACAATGTTAATGACCGTTATGCTGTTGGCTCCTGAACGAGCAACTAGCAGAGATACGAAATGACTAGAAGTTGCAAAAAAAGGCTACAAACACTTGGATTAGAATAAAATACGATTTAGATTTAGGTTCATGAACAATTAATCACCATCAAAGCATTAATGACTACAGAAGTGAAAATGAAAAAATGGTAACTATTAAAGATTTAAGAGACTTAGCCGAAAACGTTTATTCGTAGAAAACAGCTGGCTTAGCAAGTTAGGCTTACCCAGACTCTGCTGTCACAGCAGCTTCAGTGTTCATTTGGCACGTTACCGAGTAACATCTGCAAGCAGCTGACATCAAGGTCATTTTCAAAGCTCCAAGTTAATAAAAACTTTTTTAAGGAACATTTATGACACACAACAAAGCCTTAAGTGCATGGGCTGTTATTAGCATTGAAACACTAAAGAACATTGTGGCGTATACTCTTGATTCTGACGGACAGAAGTGCGTTACATAAATTCATGGCGGCAATTGAGCAAAAAACGTTCTTGGTTAGCTAGTCAAAGCATTGCATCCTTTTCGAATCATTTTGACAAGGCCGTGGAACAGCATATTCACGAATCTTTAGTAGTAAACATTTGTTATTCTATTAAATTTCTGTGATATAGTATGTTGATATATGCTCATATATAGTATTATATATATATATATAGTTACTTATTATATATATATACTATATACTCATATAATATATGTACTATATATATATATATAGTATATTATATATATATATATATAATATAATGTTAGTATATATATACTATATAATATATAATATAATATATATATATATATATTTATACTATATATACTGATTATTATATAATATATATAGTATTATATAGTATATATACTAAGTAATATATATATATTATATATATATACGATACTAATATATATATATAATATATTTATCTATGATCAATTGACTGATTTGGAATACGGTTTTTTTTGGCGGACGGCACATGGAGGTGAGGGGGAAATTAGTCAATTTAGTAAGAGAATAGTAATTAGTACATCTTGGAAGCAGGAATGTAAAAACAGATGTTTTTCGAGAATTTTGTATGTAAGTTTTTGTTACACAAAGGAAAGTCGTTTCAATACATGTTTTTTTCCCTTTTAAAAAACATTTACACCAATTTTTTACATGACTCTTGTCCAAACAATGTCTAATTATATTTTTTATGCTAAATATCAATTCTCAATAAAAAGAGTTGCTAATTCTGCATACAATAGGGCAGCTATAAGCTCAATATATCATATATATATATATTATATATATAATATATATTATATATATATATATATATATATATAATACATATATACATTATATATATAGTGTGCTCAGGCCATATATATTTTATATATATATATATATATTATATAGTATATATATACTATTATAGTTATTATATATATAATATTAAATAAAATTGCATTTAATATATTTAAAATTCAGAAATATACAGATCATATAATATATAATTATATATATATATTATAAGTTATCTCTATTTCCTAGTAAATATTTATTTTGATTTTTAATTACAGTTACCACTTCCGCCCACTTTTAAATCCCTATTTGAGGAGGGGGGTGTACACTCAACAAAATTTCAAATAACGCAAATTACGCAGATAAGCAAATACTCAAGCTCTAATGTGAGGGAAAGTTAATCCGGCAGGGAGCACAGAAGATGAACGAGAATTTCAAAGAACAGTGGCGGCTGGAATGAAAACAACACCACAGCGAACTAGTCTGAGTTGCTAACATCCAACACTAAACTCATGTGCCGACACAGCACCTCCCTTAGTGCTGCTGAGGGCGTTCTTACAGGAGGGCGGGCACGCGATTGGAAGCTCCCTCGAAGCACCTGCCCGCACTGGTATCCTCATAGAAAAGAGATAAAGCACCCAACATCACGCGCCAAAAGATAGAGGGTCAAGTCGAAGGTAGAAAGTACAGGACAATTTATAAGTCTTTAGCCTTTTGACTCGGACCCTATCCAAACCGGATCGTGAAACCCTGACCCCCCCAGATATTGAGAGCAGTACTCCATACAAGGGCGGCATGAGACCTTGTAGAACTGGAGTAACTGTGAAGAGGAAAAAAAGTCTCGCTAGTCTAAGACAGAACTACCCAGTTTCTTTGCAGGCCGCGCCCCAGCAACCATTTGTGATGTTGAGGTTTCCATAGACATTTTTTGTCTCTATGTTAAGCGCCAAGGATGTTTATATCTGTCAACAGGGAGACGATGAGAACCGCTCGAAAGAGATAGGAAAGTTAGAAGGTGTCTTAGAGAGCAAGATTTGTAGAAGTTGGCCGCCTTTCTCCTAAAGAATTAAATTTCACAAGGTTGGTACGACCCCACCGGAAAATTCTATCCAGATCCAAGCGAGGAATGGAATCGGGAAAGATTCAAAGACGAGAGGCAATCTCGTAGAAGATAAAAGAGAGGAGCAGAATTTGAAATGAGTGAAAGAGATGAAGGGTCGAAGTCATCGGCATATGCGTGAGATATAGTTAGATGTGGCAGACGAGCAAGACTCATTTAATTGAAAAGCACGGAAGTTAAAAGTAGGGAGATAAGACACAAACCTCTGCCCAGGAACACCACTAAAGGGTTTGCCCCATTCAAACAACAGCGATATGAGCCGATTCTGAAAGAAGCTAGACATAGCTAGCAAAGAGAAGGGGAGAAATCCATAAGGACGGGGAGCTTGGAGCAGCAGTGACGCGTGGCCAATACCCGGTCATAATTTGCTTTGGATATGTCCAAGCGGCCACCACGCAAAGAACTCCCGTAATTCCCTGAGGGAACCATAAATCTGTTTCGGATAGGAAAGTATGATCACAGTAGACCTCGGAGCGCCGAACCTACTGGCGATCCGGGAAAGAAGGGAAATGAGATTTCCACAAATGGTCTAAGAAATGAGAGCTGAGAAGGGTTTTCAAAGATTCTTAGATAGAATACAGAGTGAGAGCTATAGGGCGATTAGTTAGAATTATCAGATCAGAGCGACTTCCTTTTTTTTCGGAATAGGTTGGACATATTGCGCTCGCTTCCAACACTGAGGGAAAGTGCTTGGTATTGAGCGCATTAGAGAATAAAGCTTGAACGAGCAGGAGGGCCAGCACGGTTAAGCACACTTCCTCAAAATTCGGGGCAGGAATGCCCATTCCCGGGCTCTACCCGCTTCTCACGTGTCATAGATTTCGAGGAGGCCCATGCACCCGGAGTCAAATGGCTAATCTTCAGGGCAAAGGCAATAGGACAGGCGCTGAGAAGAGAAGCGAGCGAGGAAGAGGAGAATTGCCATGACATGCGTCGCAGCGGTTATTGAGTTAGAGGAAGAATAGGACGGCCGAAGAGACAATTGGCCGTCTTGCAGTTGGGAGG
The DNA here is from genome assembly GCA_015478945.1 of Trachelipus rathkii. Classification (NCBI taxonomy): domain Eukaryota; kingdom Metazoa; phylum Arthropoda; class Malacostraca; order Isopoda; family Trachelipodidae; genus Trachelipus; species Trachelipus rathkii. The sequence goes on along the minus strand of JABUQX010066055.1, from coordinate 497 downwards.
TAGCAATACAGAACCACTCAGATCGACATAGAGGGAGGAAAGGTAGATATTACAGAAGTTGTTGGAGATGTTTTTGGCAAGAGGCCCAGAAAGATTTACTCAGTAGTGAGAACCAAGGAGGTTCAGCCGCACTTCCGTTTGATGAAAGGTCCGCCTCTTGCTCGTGCGAGAGAGTATTGCGCGTGCAAAAACGATTTCTAGTCTTGAGATTGGAACAATTAGCCTTGAGAGATGATAGGAGAACCGAGAATTTATTTTCCACCCCGATACGCTCTTGTCTCTTAGCCTGAATGGCCACTGGAGCAATTACGATCGGACCATGGATTATGAGGGGAGCGAAAGATTTAGTTGAAGAAGCGAATGAACCTGCTCATCCCATCAACGATTACAGCTCCCACCTCTTCGGCAGAAGCCGAAGCATCACAGAGTCAAAACAGTCATTCCGATTTTAGTTAGCGTAGAAGCAGCGCAAGTCCCCCCAATCGGCCCTATCGAAG